>MU825896.1:0-35817 GCA_029204205.1 Desmophyllum pertusum | reverse complement strand
TCCTTCTCGAATGCAAGCCGCGCTTTCTGAGTTGTTGACCCAAGGCATGATGGCAACATGGCTGCTGAACTCTTCGGGCGGGCTTCAAGGAGCGCAGAAGAGATATTGGAGTTCTAGATCTGATACTGAATAATCCGACTTTTTAATTTATAACTGAATTTATCAGGAAGAAAACGACTTGTGCATTAAGGCGGCAATACAGTCGGAAACTTTAAATAATAGATTTCTTGAGAAAGTTGTTACTGTAGAAACTGTGTACATACCAAACCTGAGGGGCTCTCTTTCTGCTCTCAACTGAGGAGGGGAAATGTGCGTGGGGATACGGTTTGTTTATCCGCTCCATGGGTGATTTGTTTTATTGTTGTCTGAGTTACGGGCTACGCGTTCGGCGTGCGCCGTCCCAAGTGCTAGAGGGCACCTTAATCGAGTAACTTAAAATATGATAAATTCGAAAACCTCCGCATTTGAGATTTTCAGAGGGAGCGGGGCGGGGCCTGAGCTCTTTTTCCTTTTCGTCGGGACAAAATCTATAAGCCTTATGCTCGTGCCACCGCTACGGCCTGAGACGGAATGTATTTTATTTCAAAATAATACAATCGCGCAGGAATGCCTTATTGTTATCATATCCGAGGACATTTTACTTACAGCCTTCGAGTAAAACTTATAGGTCCTGTAATATTGCTTCATTCAGCTTGAACGCTGGCCGAGGTAACCGGGCGCCTACTCACTTGGTCAAATGATACGAAAATGGCGCGCTTTTTACAAAAATAATTTAAATCCGCTGGGATATTAAGACCTCATCCCTCTCGTCCCCTCATCTAAAAGTGCAGGAGGGAGGAGCCAAAAATACAAGATAGGGCGCCCCCCGAAACCTTTTGATCCTTAGCAATATCACCAACGTTTAAGAAACTGTGGTTGGTGATGAGAAAAATTAGGTATCCACTGAAAGCTAACTTGTTAAAACCGGTAACTCCTCGGGAACTCACAATACTTTCCGCCAAAATACGGACCTCAGCGATAGCTAGTTCCAATAACATGTATGTAATCCTGCCATCGCGTCTGGTCCGGAGTCATCAACTAACCCATACTAACCTGCTATCCAGTCCTTGAATCTCGTCGCTACCTCATCCTTTAGTATTTGGATAAAACTCTCTCCTCTCTCTTACCACCCTCCCCCTATATAGAGTCTGACCCCAGGTGTGGGCAAAGTAGAGAGTTTCAGGGACTGGACTTACTGAACTGACTGACTGACAGGTGTCAACACACAGTTTCTTTCCCCCCCAACAAAAGCAACTTTATTAGTCACTTAATTTTGTTTACAAAACTCAATTAGCCTTAAATAAAGGAGGATAACATTGGGTGCGTGTTTTTCTGGAGAACCGATAACACTTTTTTTTTGTGTCGGTTTTCTTTCTTCTTGAAAATGAGATCAAGAAACGTTACCCCCCTGTATGTACAAACATATAAATAAGTAACGACCTAAGCCTGGAGATAACGTTTTGTGTGTGTTCTAGGATCAAGTCTTAAATTTAAACTTCATTAATATTGGCTTTTTCTTCCTTTTATAGTTTTTTTCAAATAAGTAGCTATTTGAGTTTACACAGAGTCAGTTAGAGTTATCAATAGTCCTCTTCTTCACATGCGAAAGCGATAATATAAAAACCAGATAAGCCAGGCACGAACAAAGAACCACTACATCCACCAACTACAACTTCTCCTTAGCCGTGCCGCGGCACCTGGCGTCTTCTGGCAGAAGAAGCTTGGGGCGAAAGAACAAGAAAGACAACATTAAATATGAGAAAACCGCAATATGATAAAAACGACAAACAAAAAAAAAGAAGGGCGGCCACGTAATTGAGAGCCCAACTGGAACTCCTTCTTATCCTCCAGCCCCCCTGTTTTGCCGAATTTATATAACCCAAAAATAGGCTACGATTGTCCCCTGAACGTCAGTGTAAGAAAAAAAGAAGAAAATAAAACAGAGTTGAGGTGGACATGGAGGGAATCCACCAGTATTTTTTCCCAACTTTCCAACTCCTTCATAACCACAAACAGCTCACAGAGAAGGTATGTAACATTGCAACCAATTCAGGATCACATTTATTGGGTTTAAATGGACACAAACTGGAAAGGAGAGAAATATCTTGATAATCTACAGGGTTCTACTAGCCCGCTTGAATTCAAACGTAGCAAGTTTACTTGTAACGTGCGGCCTTTCTCTTCTTATTCCGTTTCTATTTTTTATTTATTTTGTATTAATATGGCCAGGGTGTCGCATTGTGAAATAGTACTGTGTAAACTGATTAATAGTTACGTACTTAAATAAAGTCTTTAGTACTTACTATTACTGTTGATTAACGTACAATCATGATTTATATCAGTAATCAGTCATTGTCTCTGTTTACCTTTACCGCACTGTTTGCCATTTCCGTGATATCCTTTAGAAACATGAAACAGCGATATGAGCCCCAAGTGTTAGTGCACACAGCTGACCAATGACAATCGTAGGCACCCTCTGTGCACTCATCGAAATCACGACATGACATCCCGTCACCTTGGAAACCAGTACTGCAAGCTGCAGGTGTAAGAGCCGTCAGTATTTGTGCAACGCGCATTGAAGCCGCATCTGAGTCTATCCCTGCACTCATCGATGTCTAAATAAAAATAAGAACGATTTGGTTAGTATGTTCGTCATTTCAGCACATGGTTCATTTTTTAATCTGCAGATTCCCAACTTAATGCTGAACACGATCTCAGCCTTGATCTTCAATATCTTCGTGGTCAGTTACCAATGTTTGCGACGTTTGACTAACAAACAAAACAATAATGAATAGGGACTCTATTTTTCTGCAATTATGAAAACAGACTTAAAACCCAAAAAAGATATTGCTTAAAAACCCGATACATAATGAAATAAAAAAACATTTGATCTTTCAAACACGACAGTGATTTCTGATTCTAAACCGCGCCCTGATTGTGTCTTTAGAAAAATAAAAACGTTGCTCTCACAAACGTCCTTACAGACTGACCAAATTTAGTGCCCTGCTGGCACTGAATGCAAGTGACCATTGGATGTGGCATGACAATTACATCAAAGGGAAAAGCTATGAACGAAATATTCATGTAACTTTCATTGTTCATGCTGTACATACCGTTACAGTATCGTCCATTTCCATTGTACCCTTTTCTGCAGGAGCAGCTGTAAGAACCTGGGGTGTTGACACAGCTTGGCACGAGCGTTACAAAGATGACTTCCATCGCTGCACTCATCGTTATCAGAGCATAAACGACCATTCCCATGGAAACCATCATTGCATGAGCAAGAATAGGAAACCCACAGTGTTCCTGCAAGTCGCTTCCAAACTGCAGTCATGTGATCCATCCAGGCATTCGTCAACATCACGACACACTTGACCGTCACCATAAAACCCAGAAATACAGGTGCATTCGTGAGCGCCTATTGTGTTTTTGCATATTGCGTTCTTGTGGCACTTGTGAGTCCCATCCTTGCACTCATCAATGTCATGGCATGACCATCCATCGCCTTGGAATCCTTGCAGACACGTGCAATCATAAGAGCAATAATGTTATTGCAGAGTGCATGAACACTGCAATTGTGAGTGCTTAGATTGCATTCATCAATATCTTGACATGAAATCCCATCTCCTTGGGATCCTCGAAGACACGTGCAATCATAAGAGCCAACAGTGTTATTGCAGAATGCATGAACACTGCAATTGTGAGTGCTTAGATTGCAATTCATCAATATCTTGACATGACATCCCATCTCCTTGGAATCCTTGAAGACAACTGCAATCATAAGAGCCATCAGTGTTATTGCAGAGTGCATGAACACTGCAATTGTGCATATTGGCTCTACACTCGTCAACATCTTGACATGAAATCCAATCTCCTTGGAATCCTTGAAGACAACTACAACTGTTAGGAACCCATAGCGTTTTCACAATCGGCGTTAGATGGGCACAAAGAAAGTTCTTCAAAATAACGCACTCATCAATATCTGCATAAATAATATTATAAAATTGGTTATAAATCTGAACCTTATGGAAACATCCATCAAATGAATTTGTTGCAGTTATAGTCAAAACACTGGACAGTCAGTCAATTATAGATAAGGGTTCACTATTCCGGGTATTCATAATTTATTACAGAATTACCTAAATCAAATTCATGCTAAAATTCTGATACTCTGCTGAATTTGTGTTCACAACTTTTTTTTGGTGGGCTTATATTCTAGAGGGTTATTTTTGGAAGGGCTAACCATCGGAAGGAATTTTGGGGCATATATTTAAAAGGGAGTTTGGCTCTGAAAAAATTTAGGTAATATTATCCGCAGAATTTATAACGATATGAAACACAAAGAGAAGCCAAGGCTCTACAGTCAATTAAATGTACATCAATACGCCTCTGAACGTACCGTATGGAAAAAGGTTACTATAGGAGGTTTACTAATCGGAAGGAATTTTATCGTCCTTTAAACTTACATCTAACCATAGTTAGAAGAGGAACATATGGTTCATATAAGCCCTGCGATTATATTCGGGAGATGGGGGGAGGGCTTGCGGGGGAACTTTCTCGAACCTTTTAATAATTCGGGTGGAAACTCATATATACGATCTGAATTTTAACGTATTTCAGGTTTTCAACTGAGAGAAGGCTGCCACAGGAGAGATATGTCAAGGCATATATACTACATATATAATTGTATTGTACATAATCAGTCTAAAACGTGCTCCTACCTTGACAAACAGAACCATTTCCTTCAAAGCCAATGTTGCAAACACAAGTGTAACGTTTCTGGGCTTTGGGATCTGCTGTACAGGCGGCGTTGGCATGACAAAGAGACTTCTGCAGTCTACAATTAAAACCAGTAGCCAAATTTCTTTTGTCTTTTTCATCTGTTTTTGGGAGATAAAACGGAATCAAATGGTTCATGTCCTAGTTTGAAAAAATGCCACTTGAGACAGCACGTATTTTCGGTCACGCCAAAAACGCAGACCGTGCGGACTGCAGACTGCAGACCGGGCAGACCACGCAGACCGTGCAGAACTGTGCAGACTGAGTACTTTTTTTTTTTTCACCTTGATCTCAATCTAAGTTTTCATTTTTTTCTTTTTTTTTTTACAAACAGCCGTAGACGAGTAAGGAATCTGTTTCTAGAATAAATTCTCCAAACCACTGATCAGTTTCCCGGTAAATGATGCCCTATTCTAGACCGAAACTCTCTGATTTCTATATTTTATCTCGCAAATTATGCTAACCGACAAGGCTGTGTTAACAATCGAAATGCGGCGAATAATATTACTTACAAGTTATTGCGGTCCTGAGCCAAAACTCGAAAACACTGCACTTCAAACATGGCTAAACTGCTCACAGAGCATGAATTAACGCGTCAGCGTTACTAACCAGCGGTAATATCAAAATGTACGTAATGTAACAATCATGAAGCTTACACGCTCCCAAGCAAGGCAAATACCACGCAAAGTTTGAGTTCAACCAAAACTCACACACGTGTTTTTGTATCAAGCTATGTAAACACAGATGTAAACGTGTTTTATATTTCTTGAATACAATAACCCACTAATTGAAGCCTTGAGTCTTGTCTTTCCCGCCCAAATTAATTATAATAATTATTTTGGCTCCCCGCAGAGGCGAGTAAAGTTTTGAGTTTTGCACATGTTTGACCACGACCTGACGTTTTGGCTCGGTGTAGCTGTTCACATGGTGGATTATTACGTTGCTCAGTGAAGTAACTCTAAAGTGTAGTCCGGCCGTGTAACTCGATATATTTGAAATTGATACATGGGTTCGAACTTTCGTTTGTTGTTCGTGTGTAAGTTTTTAACTGGCTCACTCTGATGTATAAAATATATAAACGAACTCTATTTTGATTTGTTCGAGATAAAATTGAGAACAAGGTAAAAAAAAGTACTTAGTCTGCACAGTCTGCACGGTCTGCACGGTCTGCAGTCCGCACGGTCTGCGTTTTGGCGTGACCGCGCAGTTTTCATCTCCAGCGATGTTTTTTCAACTCGGAAATGTCGATTCACAACTACTATGAATGATTCAAACCCAAACTGGAATCTTAAGCCCGGGCCAAACGAGGACAGTGAGAGTGTAGGTGAAACTGGCTACACATCGATGTACATATGTCTGTATAATATGCAAAGCCAAGCATGTTATTGTTCTTGACTCACCGTCCGTCAGTTAGCCTCCGTATGATTACATTACAGAAGCACTAATTATTAAAGGTTTATCCTATTAATACCACTGTTGGCTGCACCTACCTTTCTTTTCAGGAGATTTACTGGGACGCTTTACTGCGAGAAGAAGACAGACCAGTCAAAACAACCAGGAAAGCGAAGAATCCTCCCGCGATTAACAGTTTCTTTGTTGGAGGTCACTTTACTCCACTTCAAGGATTCTTTCTTCTTTGGCAAATCCGATTTCTTCTGTTGGAAGTTGGCTGTACTCTTCCGTGTATTCGGAGGCTAATTTCGTTTTAGATTGTGACATAATCAGTTCCTTTGCTAATATAGTTTTGAGAAGATTCCACAGCCTGTCGATTCTCAACTGCAGAAGTGCAACCTAAGCGTTTCAAAGAATCTTCAATTCTCGGAATTCGGGGAAAACCCCTTATTATAATCATGTGTATGGAGACCTTTTATTGGTTACTCGTTTATATGCATGAACGAAATGGTCTCCGTATGACCTCTTCATTACGTCAGCATGTTATTGTATATCGTATACAACTGCTTTGCTACTCCAGGCCATGCACTCAGTGATTAGCTAATAAACTGAACGACTGTTTTTTTTTTATCCATTACAAAAGACAAGCTAATGCATGATGACTTTTAGAAACGGCAGTTTTATGTTTTTCACAAATGTTTCGTTACTTTGCCTCCTGATATTAAATGTTGCAATTGCCGCTGGTTCTACTTCCGGGGTTCTACTTCTAATAGTGTTGCAAGTAATTACTGAGGGACGTTCCAGTACGAAGATGGGCCTCAATACGCCTCCAGCCATGGTGACCTGGTACAACGTGTTGTCATCTGTCAACTTGATGGATTCTGATGGGAACTGATTTGCGTGCAGCCATCTTTGCTGTTATAAGTGAAGTCATCAGAGCTGGATGTATCCATAACGGCTTGCAGACAGCGCGACAGCAGAAATATTGGAGTTTAGCCTGTTCCAGGCGTTCGGATAGTGGGGGAGCGACGCGAAAAGACGTGCGAATCGCGAAGAAAGGCGAGGAAAAAGGCGAGGGGTTTGAGCGCTTCGCGCGTCTTTTCGCGTCGCTCCCCACTATCCGAACGCCTGGAACAGGCTATTGGGGTTCTGATACTGATTCCACTTTTTATACTGAATTTCTCGGAAAACGATCCGTGCGCAGTCGAAATTAAATAACAGATTTCTGAGAAAGTTGTACTGTAGAACTGTGTATACGGTAGAAGTGTGTATACACGGTCCGAGGGCTCTCTCTCTCTCTCTCGCTCTCACTTATGAGGGGAGAATTACGTGGGGCTATGTTGGTTACCACGGGTAATTTGTTGTTGTTGCCTAGTTTCGGCCACGCGTCGTGTGACGTCATGCCAGAGACCTTAATCAGAAATAAATATGATCCAAAACTCCGCATGAGATTTCAGGCGGCCTGAGCTCTTTCGGGGACAAACATCGCACGTTCGGCCTGACGGCCTCGCTTCAAGAGGAACAAGAACCCCTGAAGGGATTACAAGCGGCCGATTTCCCGGGGGGGGGGGGGGGGGGGCACTCCCTTATTTTCGCTATATAGGAACGTGCAGCTGGACAGGGTATGGTTTTTGAGCATTTGGTCTGGAACAGGGTATACCAAAAGGCATTTTTGGGTATCAGGGTATCAGTTTCCCAGGAGTTGGCATGAAGGTCGGTAATTGATACTCTGGCATAGGGTAGATGAAGTAGTCAGACGAAAAGAAACGCGTAGGAGTGTTAAAAAAGCTTTACAACTACAACTCGCAGTGCTGCCTTAGTAGTTTAGCCTTTTGGGTTAGAAAGAAAATCGTTAAGAATCGTCCGGAATAGGGTATCTTTTTTCAACATTTAGGGCCTGTTTACATGGAGGGAGGGTGACCCGGGAACCCGGGTCACCCTCCCTCCATGTAAACAGGCCCTTAGTCTGGAACAGGTTCGCAAAATTAGGGTTGTTATAGCCCAGCGGCACACCCCCACCCAAATTTTTTGGGAGAACCCCCCGGGCCAATTTCACCTTGAGGGGAGAAAGAACAATGCACCCCTCCACCCCCTCGGTCAGTTTACTCTGAGGTTCTCCCGCCAAATCTAAGAGTCAACTTCGAACCTGCGTGACGAAAAACGTGACTGGGTGATGCAATATTTTGGCTAGCGTAAGTTTGAGCTTAGGTCAAGTTTACTGTGTAGAAAACTTTAGCTAATGTCAATTGCATCATAATCAACAAGGGCACAGATGTGTTTTCGCTCAACGTGAAAATAAATTGTGAATGACATATATGCTGTGGAATTGTGTAAGAAAAACTGTTATGTTTTTGGGACCGAGTTTTATCGTTCGTTTAATGAGGTAGGGCTAGCGACATGAAAAAAAAACCCCGTCCATTTCTTGAAGCGGCTCGATGCCCATGTAGGGCATCGGCCGCTTAATAAATTGAACAAAAAATGATTGATTAGTTAAAATACAACTCAAATACGTGGCAGTTGATAAAACAGTTGTTTTTATCAATGATTATTTTGATAGCTCACTTCCGATTCAAACAACAAAAGGGAACTTTGTGAGAAGCTCAAGAAAGATCACAGACAGATAATCCAGACAGTCCATTTTCAAGATGATTTGGTCCACTACTACTGATTAAAGAGTAATCTTGATTTCTATGATTCAACAAAGTTTATGTCGTGTGTGGTGCTTTTTTGAATTCGTTTCCATCCATATGTAAAGACTGAGATCAGGAAGCTACCGTATGTAAACATTTTCAATATTTTCCACAGGCAGTAGAGGATCAATTCGGCTTTATACGCGGTGTATTGCGTTACTACATTATTCGATCATTAAGTACCCGCTGGGATGACAAAGAGAAAACAATAACAAGATCGAATAACGCAGTAACGCAATTCGACTCCTCTGCTCCCTGTGTCATTTCAAGTCATCAAGTTTCATTTCTGCTGAAGTAAGAAAGACGACTTTTTGTTTGTTTATCCAACTACATTCTGAAACTCTGCATCAGCACATACATGATCAGCTTCACAGATTAGTATTAAAAAATATCACTGTTCTTATGCACATATTTTTGATTTCTCCACCGCAAGTATTTGAATTATTCATCTCTTGTAGGAAAAGACGATTAATAAGCTTATTCCTGACTTCATAGGTTAACTTTAAGATGCTCAGCTTCACAGATTAGTATTAAAAATAATCACTTTTCTTATGCACACATTTTTGATTTCTAGACAGAAAGTATTTGAATTATTCATCTCTTGTAGGAAGAGTGTGAATGTTAAAACCTTTCACCACAAACGATTAATAAGCTTATTCCAGACTTCATAGGTTAACTTTAAGATTACTGTGTAGAAACTGAAATATATATCAAAATGCCATCAACTAATGACAAATAGTCATTTGAAAACATACCTTAATTTATCTTAATACCACTAATCCAAGGACACTAATCACGTTTACAAAAAACATATACCACGGGGTATCGTAACTGCGATCAGGAAGAGAAATCCCAATGCGGATTGCTTCATGCTCATAGCACAATACCTCTATTGCATCATCTTTACATGACCAGAGATTGCGTCATGTCAACCGTAGGATCGAATAACGAGAAAAGGTCACAAAACAAAATTTAGCACATTTAGCAACAACACCACTGTTCACTGCTATGGGACATTTGTCTTTGCTTTTTCCAATGCGATTACTGTAATAAACTAAATACATCTCCGCACTTACACGACACTACAGAAAGAATGTGGAAGAGAAATTCTCTACTGGCTAATTTCAGACCGAGATGCGATAAGATCATGTCAACCGTGAAGAGGACTAAGGCTAGCGACACGAAAAAAAAAGTGCATTTCTTGAAGCGGCCGCTGCGCATGGGCCGCTTAATTATTTCAAAATAAATGAACTGACTAGTCCAGTCCTTGAACTCTCTCTTACCCCGCCCTATATAGGGCCTGAACCCAGGCGGTCCCTATGGGCGGGCAAAGAGAGAGTTCAGGGAGTGGACTACTAACTGACTGATTGACAGTGCAACACACATTCCTTTAACGAACTTTATTAGTCACATTATTTTGTTTACAAAACTCAATTCCTTAAATAAAGGAGGATAACATGCGGTTTTTCTGAGAACCTTAACACTTTTTTTTGTCGATTTTCTTTTTAAAATGAGATAAGAACGTTACCTGTATGTACAACATATAAAGTAACGACCTAAGCAGATTAATGTGTTCTTTTGTGTGTGTCTAGGATCAAGTGTAATTTACACTTCATTAATATTACTTTTAGTTTGGCAAATAAGTAGCTATTTACAGAGTCATTTAGAGTATCAATATTCTCTTCTTCACATACAAAGCGATAATATAAAACCGATAAGCAGCACGACAAATAGAACTACTCCGTTGCCGGGCACCTGGCGTCTGGCAGAAGAAGCTGCGAAAGAGAGAAAGGAAAAAAAAAATTATAAAAAGGCACTGATTGAGAGTCGAGTGGAATCTTCTTTTCTCTTGAACTATTTTGCCGCATTTATAGCTACATTGACTGAAGCAAGAGACTATAAAAAAAAATGTTTGAGGTGGACATGCATGGGGGGAACTTCCAACTCCTTCATATCACAAACAACTCTCAGAGAAGGTATGTAACATTGCCACCAATTTAAAAACTTTCTCGTAAAGGATCACATTTATCGGGTTTTAAACGTATACAAACTGGAAAGGTGCAAAATATCTTGCTAATCAATCTGTTTAAATACACAGGGTTCTACTAGACCGCTTGAATTCAAACGTAGTAAACTTGTAACGTGCCTTTCTCTTCTTATTCCGTTTCTATTTTTTTTATTTTGTATTAATATGGGCTGTGCGTTACTGGGGGAACAGTACTGTGTAAACTGACTAATAGTTACTTACTAAATACAGTCTTCAGTTAATTACTATTACTGTTGATTAGGTATAACGTATAATCATGATTTATATCAGTATCAGTCAATGCATGTACACAAATCTATATGACCTTGCTTACCTTTACACTGTTTGCCATTTCCTTGATATCCTTGAGAACAAGAACAGCTATATGAACCCCGAGTGTTAATACACACAGCGTTTCGATGACAATCGTAGGCACCATCTTCGCACTCATCCAAATCACGACATGACATCCCGTCACCTTGGAAACCAGTACGGCAGCTACAGGTGTAAGAGCCGTCAGTATTTGTGCAACGCGCATTCACGTTGCATCCGTCTGTTCCATCCAGGCACTCATTGATGTCTAAAGGAAAATAAGATCGATCGTTATCGTGGTTAGTATGTTCGTCATTTTAGCAGATAGTCAATTGAGAGTTGAGTGGAATATTCGTTTCTCCAGACCTGTAATTTGTCGCATTTCTAGCTACATTGCCTGAAGTCGGAGAACTCACAGTGTTCAACTCCTTCATATTACAAACACATCACAGAGAAGGTATGTAACATTTCCAACAATTAAAAAACTTTCTAGACGTAAAGGATCACATTTATCGGGTTTAAACGGACACAAACTGGAAAGGTGCGAAATATCTTGCTAATCAATCTGTTCAAACACAGGGTTCTACTAGACCGCTTGAATTCAAACCTAGTAAACTTACTAAACTTGTAACGTACCTTCCTCTTCTTATTCCGTTTCTATTTTATTTTGTATTATAATATGGCCAGGGCGTCACATGGGGAACAGTACTGTGTAAACGGATTACTAGTTACCCGACTAAAAAGTAAAGTCTTCAGTTACTATTACAGTTGATTACTGTATAACGTATAACTGTGATTTATTATCAGACAAGGTAAACGAATCTATATGACCTTGCTTACCTTCACACTGCTTGCCATTTCCGTGATATCCTTTAGAACAAGAACAGTGATATGAGCCTCGAGTGTTAGTGCACACAGCTTTTCGATGACAATCGTGCACACTCTCTGTGCACTCATCCAAATCACGACATGACATCCCGTCACCTTGGAAACCGGAACTGCAGCTACAGGTGTAAGAGCCGTCAGTATTTGTACAACGCGCATTTACGTTGCATCTGTCTGTTCCATCCCAGCACTCATTGATGTCTAAAGGAAAATAAGAACGATTTTGGTTAGTAAGTTCGTCATTTCAGTAGCACATGGTTCATATTTTTAATCTACAGATTCCCAACTTAATGCTGAACACGATCTCAGCCTTGATCTTCAGTATCTTCGTGGTCAGTTACTAATGTTTACGACGTTTGACTACCAACCAAAAATAGTGAATAGCTACTCGATCCATTTTTCCGCATATATGAAAACAGACTTACAGCAAGGCGCCCAACAGTGTGACCACTTTTAATTAATTCACGTTCTTCTGTGCGCGTATACTATCCAATCAGAAGTCAAGGATAGCAATTATTCGGCTTCTGATTGCACGCACGATTAAAAGTGGTCACACTTTTGGGCGCCTTGCTGTAAAACCCAAAAAGAGATTGCTTCAAAACCCGATACATGAAATAAAAACACATTTTATCTTTCAAACACGACTGATTTCTGATTCTCTAAACCGCGCCCTGATTGTGTCCTTACAAAAATAAACGTTGCTCTCACAAACGTCTTACAAATACCAAATTTAGTACCCTACTGGCACTGAATGCAAGTCACAATTGGATGCAGGCGCGGATCCAGACCGGCTTACACCGTTTTACGGAAATCGGTCAAATTTTCCAAATGACGTCTCAAAATCGAGGGAAATATAATTTTAGAGATTGAAAATCTAAAAACGTTTGCGGGGGAAATTGCCTCCGGACTTCCATACATTCGGTGCTCGTAAACCGGTCACGTTTCCCCAGGATCCGCGGATGTGGCATGAAAAGCTGGTAAACCTGGCAAAGGGGAAAACTATTAACGAGCTATTCATGTAACCTATACTTACCGTCGCAGTATTGTCCATTTCCATTGTACCCTTTTCTGCAGGAGCAGCTGTAAGAACTTGGGGTGTTGACACAGCTGGCACGAGCGTTACAAAGATGACTTCCATCGCTGCATTCATCGTTGTCAGAGCATAAACGACCATTTCCATGGAAACCATCATTGCATGAGCAAGAATAGGAACCCACAGTGTTCCTGCAAGTCGCTTCCGAACTGCAGTGATGTGATCCATCCTGGCATTCATTAACATCATGACACACTTGACCGTCACCATCAAACCCAAACATACAGGTGCATTCGTGAGCGCCTATTGTGTTTTTGCACATTGCGTTCTTGTGGCACTTGTGAGTCCCATCCTTGCACTCATCAATGTCAAGGCATGACCATCCATCTCCTTGGAATCCTTGGAGACAGGTACAATCATAAGAGCCAACAGTGTTATTGCAGAATGCATGAACACTGCAATTGTGCACATTGGCTCTACACTCGTCAACATCTTGACATGACATCCCATCTCCTTGGAATCCTTGCATACACTTGCAATTATAAGAGCCAATAGTGTTTATTGCAGAGTGCATGAACACTGTAATTGTGCATATTGGCTCTACACTCGTCAACATCTTGACATGAAATACCATCTCCTTGGAATCCTTGCAGACACTTGCAATCATAAGAGCCAACAGTGTTATTGCAGAATGCACGAACACTGCAATTGTGCACATTGGCTCTACACTCGTCAACATCTTGACATGATATCCCATCTCCTTGGAATCCTTGTAGACACTTGCAATTATAAGAGCCAATAGTGTTATTGCAGAGTGCATGAACACTGCAATTGTGCATATTGGCTCTACACTCGTCAACATCTTGACATGACATCCCATTTCCTTGGAATCCTTGGAGACAGGTACAATCATAAGAGCCAACAGTGTTATCGCAGAATGCATGAACACTGCAATTGTGCACATTGGCTCTACACTCGTCAACATCTTGACATGATATCCCATCTCCTTGGAATCCTTGGAGACAGGTGCAATCATAAGAGCCAACAGTGTTATTGCAGAGTGCACGAACACTGCAATTGTGAGCACTTAGGTTGCATTCATCAACATCTTGACATGAAATACCATCTCCTTGGAATCCTTGGAGACAGGTGCAATCATAAGAGCCAACAGTGTTATTGCAGAGTGCATACACACTGCAATTGTGAGTGCCTGAGCTGCATTCATCAACATCTTGACATGATATCCCATCTCCTTGGAATCCTTGGAGACACTTGCAATCATAAGATCCATCAGTGTTATTGCACAGTGCATGAACACTGCAATTGTGCATATTGGCTCTACACTCGTCAACATCTTGACATGAAATACCATCTCCTTGGAATCCTTGGAGACAACTGCAACTGTAGGAGCTACCAGAGAGAACGTATTTGGCATGTTCACTACAATCATTCTGGTTCGCAGTGCTGCATTCTTTAACATCACGGCACAGATCATCTGTTTTGGGAGATAAAAGAGAATCAAATGGTTCATGATCGTGTCCTAGTTTGCAAAAACGCCACTTGAGACAGACCCGGCCTCCCGGTGATGCGATAGTTTTTCAACTGAATGTCGCTTCCCAGCTACTATGAATGATTTAAACTCAAACAAGAATCTTAAGCCAGAGCCAAACGAGGACAGTGAGAGTGTTTGGCCCGGGCTTTACTTGACAACAAATCTACGTAAAAATGGCTACGCATCAATGTACAAATGTATGTATAATATGCAAAGCGTAGAATTTTATATTTCGGTTCTCAGTTGACTCATCGTCCGTCCGTTAATTTCCGTATGATTTTTAAAATACATTTACAGCAGCACTAATTATTAAAGGTTTATCCTAATAATACCAATGTTGGCTGCACCCACCTTTCTTTTCAGGAGATTTTATACTGGGAAGCTTTAGTGTGAGAAGACAGACAGTCAAAACAATCAGGACGAAGATTCCTCCCGCGATTAACAGTTTCTTGTTGGAGGTGACTTTACTCCACTTTGACGATCCTTTGATGCTTTGATCCTTTGATGGCGCGAGTTCTTCTGTTAGTGGAAGTTTGCTGTATTCGCAGACTAATTTCGTTTTAGATTGTGACATAATTAATTCCTTTGCTAATATAGTTTTGAGAAGATTCACAGCCTGTCGATTCCCAACTGCAGAAGTGCAACTTAGCGTTACCAAGAACCTTCGATTCTCGGAATTCGGGGAAACCCCTTATTATAATCATGTGTATGGAGACCTTTTAATTGGTCACTCGTTCATATGCATAACGAAATGGTCTCCATATAACCTCTCCATTTAATACGTCATCATGTTGATTGACATTTCCGATTGTTAAGTGAGCTGTGCCTAATAAGCCTACAGCCAAATCAAACTTTCATGCATGGTGACCCGGTACAACGTGTTGTCATCCGTCCGACTTGATGGGTTCTCATGGGAAATTTGCGAGCAGCCATCTTTGCTATTATAAGTGAAGTCTGAGAGTCCAATGCGTCTTCTCAAGCAAGAGGAAGGATTGCTAACCACCAATCGAGGGCGGGATAGTCGTCAGGGATGTAAATCCTCAAGGTATATTGTTTGTTGTTGGTTCATGTTACTCTGACTTCGACTTTAGTGTTTACCAGCAGGGTCGATCCAAGTCACACGGTTTCTAAAACAGTGCTCGAGCAAATCCTTCTCGAATGCAAGCCGCGCTTTCTGAGTTGTTGACCAAGGCATGATGGCAACATGGCTGCTGAACTCTTCGGGCGGGCTTCAAGGAGCGCAGCAGAGATATTGGAGTTCTAGATCTGATACTGATTCCACTTTTTGTACTGAATTTATCAGAAAACGATGCATGCGCAGTCGAACTTAAATAATAGATTTCTGAGAAAGTTGTACTGTAGAACTGTGACAACTGAGGGCTCTCGCTCTCACTGAGGAGGGGAAAATTGCGTGGGGATACGTTGGTTACCATGGGTGATTTGTTATTGTTGTCTAGTTACGGCTACGCGTCGTGCGACGTCATGCTAGAGACCTTAATCAGAAATAAATATGATCGAAAACTCCGCATGAGATTTCAGGCGGCCTGAGCTCTTTTCGGGGACAAAATTATAAGCCTCGCACGCTCGGCCTGACGGAATTATTTCAAAAATAACATCGCGCAGAATGCCTATTGTTATCGGGACATTTACTTACAGTCGAGTAAAACTTATAGGTCTGTAATATTGCTCATTCAGCTTGAACCGGGCGCCTATCATTGGTCAACGAAAATGCGCGCTTTTATCCGCTGGGAATACCTCTCGCTCATCAAAGTGCAGGAGGAGGAGCAAAAATACAATAGGCCCCAAAACCTTTTGTCTTGCAATATCACACGTTTAAGAACAGAAAATTGGTAACTGAAAGCTAACTTGTTAAAACGGAACTCGACCAATATTTCCCCAATACGGACCTCACGATAGCTAGTTCAATAACATGTATGTAATCCTGCCATCGTCGGAGTCATCAACTAACTGACTAGTCCAGTCCTTGAACTCTCTCTTACCCCTCCCTATATAGAGTCTGAACCCAGGGTGGGCAAAGAGAGAGTTCAGGGACTGGACTACTAACTGACTGACTGACAGTGCAACACACATTTCTTTAACAAACTTTATTAGTCACATTATTTTGTTTACAAAACTCAATTCCTTAAATAAAGGAGGATAACATGCGGTTTTTCTGAGAACCGTAACACTTTTTTTGTCGGTTTTCTTTTTAAAATGAGATAAGAACGTTACCTGTATGTACAACATATAAAGTAACGACCTAAGCCGAGATAAGTTTTGTGTGTGTCTAGGATCAAGTCTAATTTAAACTTCATTAATATTGCTTTTAGTTTTTCAAATAAGTAGCTATTTACAGAGTCAGTTAGAGTATCAATAGTCTCTTCTTCACATGCAAAGCGATAATATAAAACCGATAAGCAGCACGACAAATAGAACAACTCCGTTGCCGGGCACCTGGCGTCTGGCAGAAGAAGCTGCGAAAGAAAAAAGACAATATGAGAAAACGGCACTAATTGAGAGCCAACTGGAACTCTTCTTTTCTCCAGACCTGTTTTGCCGCATTTATAGCTACATTGTCTGAAGTCAGTGTAAGAAAAAAACAGGTTGAGGTGGACATGGAGGGAATCACAGTATTCCAACTCCTTCATACCACAAACAGCTCACAGAGAAGGTATGTAACATTGCAACCAATTCAGGATCACATTTATTGGGTTTAAATGGACACAAACTGGAAAGGAGAGAAATATCTTGATAATCTACAGGGTTCTACTAGCCCGCTTGAATTCAAACGTAGTAAGTTTACTTGTAACGTGCGGCCTTTCTCTTCTTATTCCGTTTCTATTTTTTATTTATTTTGTATTAATATGGCCAGAGTGTCGCATTGTGAAATAGTACTGTGTAAACTGATTAATAGTTACGTACTTAAACTGAAAGTCTTTAGTACTTACTATTACTGTTGATTAACGTACAATCATGATTTATATCAGTATCAGTCATTGTCTCTGTTTACCTTTACCGCACTGTTTGCCATTTCCGTGATATCCTTTAGAACATGAACAGCGATATGAGCCCCAAGTGTTAGTGCACACGGCTGACCAATGACAATCGTAGGCACCCTCTGCGCACTCATCGAAATCACGACATGACATCCCGTCACCTTGGAAACCAGTACTGCAGCTACAGGTGTAAGAGCCGTCAGTATTTGTGCAACGCGCATTGAAGCTGCATCTGTATGGTGTTCTATCCCTGCACTCATCGATGTCTAAAGAAAAATAAGAACGATTGTGGTTAGTATGTTTGTCATTTTAGCACATGGTTCATTTTTTTAATCTGCAGATTCCCAACTTAATGCTGAACACGATCTCAGCCTTGATCTTCAATATCTTCGTGGTCAGTTACCAATGTTTGCGACGTTTGACTAACAAACAAAAAATAATGAATAGGGACTCCATTTTCCCGCAATTATGAAAACAGACATAAAACCCAAAAAGATATTGCTTAAAAACCCGATACATATTGAAATAAAAACACATTTTATCTTTCAAACACGACAGTGATTTCTGTTTCTAAATCATGCCCTGATTGTGTCTTTAGAAAAATAAACGTTGCTCTCACAAACGTCTTACAAACTGACCAAATTTAGTACCCTGCTGGCACTGAATGCAAGTGACCATTGGATGTGGCATGACAAATACATCAAAGGGAAAAGCTATGAACGAAATATTCATGTAACTTTCATTGTTCATGCTGTACATACCGTTACAGTATCGTCCATTTCCATTGTACCCTTTTCTGCAGGAGCAGCTGTAAGAACCTGGGGTGTTGACACAGCTGGCACGAGCGTTACAATGATGACTTCCATCGCTGCACTCATCGTTATCAGAGCATAAACGACCATTTCCATGGAAACCATCATTGCATGAGCAAGAATAGGAACCCACAGTGTTCCTGCAAGTCGCTTCCGAACTGCAGTCATGTGATCCATCCAGGCATTCGTTCACATCACGACACACTTGACCGTCACCATAAAAGCCATAAATACAGGTGCAATTGTGAGCGCCTATTGTGTTTTTGCATTTTGCGTTCTTGTGGCACTTGTGAGTCCCATCCTTGCACTCATCAATGTCATGGCATGACCATCCATCTCCTTGGAATCCTTGCAGACATGTGCAATTATACGAACCAACAGTGTTATTGCAGAGTGCATGAACACTGCAATTGTGCACATTGGCTCTACACTCGTCAACATCTTGACATGACATCCCATCTCCTTGGAATCCTTGAAGACAAAAGCAATCATAAGATCCATCAGTGTTATTGCAGAGTGCATGAACACTGCAATTGTGCACATTGGCTCTACACTCGTCAACATCTTGACATGAAATCCCATCTCCTTGGAATCCTTGGAGACAGGTGCAATGATAAGAGCCAATAGTGTTATTGCAGAGTGCATGAACACTGCAATTGTGCACATTGGCTCTACACTCGTCAACATCTTGACATGAAATCCCATCTCCTTGGAATCCTTGGAGACAGGTGCAATCATAAGAGCCATCAGTGTTCTGATTGCAGAATGCACGAACACTGCAATTGGGCACATTGGCTCTACACTCGACAACATCTTGACATGATATCCCATCTCCTTGGAATCCTTGGAGACAGGTACAATCATAAGATCCATCAGTGTTATTGCAGAGTGCATGAACACTGCAATTGTGCACATTGGCTCTACACCCGTCAACATCTTGACATGAAATCCCATCTCCTTGGAATCCTTGGAGACAACTACAACTGTAGGAGCTACCAGAGAGTTCACATTTGGCATGTTCACTACAATTATTCTGGTTCTCAGTGCTGAATTCTTTAACATGCATCGGAGATAAAAACGGAATGGTTCATTAACGTGTCCTAGTTTGCAAAAACGCCACTTGAGACAGCACACAGTTTTCATCCTCGGCGACGCGATAGTTTTTCAAATCGGAATTTCGGTTCACAGATCAGTTAAACCCAAACTGGAATCCCAACGAGGACGAGAGTGTTTGTTCGGGGCTTTACTAAAGCCAGGTTTCCATATGGTCGCAATGATCGCAGTCACAACGATCGCAATGATCGCAACGATCGTTGCGACTGCGATCGTTGCGATCATATGGAAACCAGGCTTTAATAACAAATCTAGGTGAAACTGGCTACCCATCGATGTACATATATGTCTGCATATTAAAAATGTGCAAAGCGAAGCATTTTATTGTTCTTGACTCACCGTCCGTCCGTTAGTTTGCGTATGATTACATTACAGCAGCTGAATTGTTAAAGGTTTATCCTATTAATACCACTGTTGGCTGCACCTACCTTTCTTTTCAGGAGATTTACTGGGACGCTTTACTATGAGAAGAAGACATACAGTCAAAACAATCAGGAAAACGAAGAATACTCCCGCGATTAACAGCTTCTTGTTGGAGGTCACTTTACTCCACTTCAACGATCCTTTGTTCTTTGGCGAAGCGAATTGCGTTGGAAGGGGGCTGTATTCGCAGACTAATTTCGTTTTAGATTGTGACATAATCAATTCCTTTGCAAGTAGATTCACAAAAAGTTGAAGCCTGTCGATTCCCAACTGCAGAAGTGCAACCTCAGCGTTTCCAAGAACCTTCGATTCTCGGAATTCGGGGAAACCCCTTATTATATAATCATGTGTATGGAGACCTTTTATTCTTTGTTTTCATCTGACGTCATCAAAATTCAAAAATCTAAACTGTTAATCCTACAAAGCTATTCTTTTTATATTTTCTAGACATGGAAATCATTAATCTCTATGCAAAGTTTGGTATCGATCCAGTGATTCCTTTTGGAAATAAAGCTATTTGAAATTTGTGATGTCCCGGATGAACATGTTAATGAACTGTCACAAAAAACGGATATTTTATATCATTTTTAAATTTTCAGACGTGATAATAATTTAGAAGAGGTGTCTAAACAGATTTGAAGTGAAAGCTAATGATATTGACGGTAGAATATACTCTAATTCTTGTGCAATTTTATGGCGGCCATGTTGGTGCCCCAGAGATGGGCACCAACATGGCGGCTGCATACTAAACACTGTAATTTTCTGAAAATTATTTTGGCCATAACTCGGTTATGAAAAACGCTACAAAGCTATAATTTGGACAAAAACGTTTCTTTCTGCCAGTTCTTTTACCTGTTAATTTTCTGATGTTGTTCATGGAAGCAAACATTTTTTGTAATGTTGATGAAAACCACCAATTGGTTTATACTCGTTCATATGCATGACGAAATGGTTTATTGTTATATCGATGGTTTCTCGTGTATATAATGAGATTTGCTACTCCAGGCCATGCACTCAGTGATCAGCTAATAAACCGTGAACGACTGTTATTTTTTATCCATTACAAAAGACAAGCTAATGATGACTGACTGCAGTTCATGTTTTTCACAAATGTTTCGTTACTTTGCCATTGCCGCTGGTTCTACTTCCCGGGTTCTACTTCTAATACTGTTGCAAGTACTTCGACTTTAGTCAGCTTTAGTTGTAACCAGCAGGTTCGATCCAAGCACAGGTCACCAAAGCGTATTATGAGCTGAGTTTGTATGGAGCTGAAATTCGATCGAAAATAATTTTCACTTTTCCTTCGAAAAGTTGTAAATAATGTGAAATAAAGTTTAAAAACCTCACCTGTTGTCTTTTCCGGTGTTTTTATCGCTTCTGGAAGCTGCTATGGGCGAATTTCGACCTTCGGTCGAATCTGCCACTGCAGTGTACTCTTGCATGGGGACGAGGCTATGTTTCAGCAAGTGGGTCAAAAACCAACGGCCGAGCGCCAAAGTATACTCCACAAGGGGTGATACGCGTAACCTCTGTGTCGCTCAATACCAAACGCACTCCTTCCCGGGTAAGTCGGCAAGCTGGCGGCCGGCGTTCAAACTTTGGCGGGAAATTCAGGTGCCAAAGTGTACTTACCCGGGAGGGAGTGTGCGTTTGGTATTGAGCGACACAGAGGTTACGCGTATCACCCCTTGTGGAGTATACTTTGGCGCTCGGCCGTTGGTTTTTGACCCACTTGCTGGAACATAGCCTCGTCCCCATGCAATGGCTGCCGTTGAAAAAATTTAGCTGTTTTCAACGTAAAACTGTGCTTCGAGAGATCGGTCTATTGGCGATTGAATCACACAGAAAGGTACGTACATCATCCTTCTTGATATTTAGTGTGATTTGAATGCGCCGGCTGGGGAAGAAATATATTTTTAGCGAGCATTTCTAACCGAACCTGAAAAAACGGTTGCGAAATGCTCAAATTGCTTTCCGAACTTTCCCTTACTACAGTGGCAGATTCGACCGAAGGTCGAAATTCGCCCATAGCAGCTTCCAGAAGCGATAAAAACACCGGAAAAGACAACAGGTGAGGTTTTTAAACTTTATTTCACATTATTTACAACTTTTCGAAGGAAAAGTGAAAATTATTTTCGATCGAATTTCCATACAAACTCTCATAATACGCTTTGGTGACCTGTGATCCAAGTCACACGGTTTCGAAAACAGTGCTCGAGCAAATCCTTCTCGAACGCAAGCTTTGCTTTTTGAGTTGTTGACCTATTGTTTAAGACATGATTGCAACACGGCTGCTGAACTCCTCGGGCAGGCTTCAAGGAGCGACAGCAGAGATATTGGAGTTCTGATACTGATTCCACTTTTTATACTGAATTTCTCGGAAAACGATCGGTGCGCAGTCGAAATTAAATAACAGATTTCTGAGAAAGTTGTACTGTAGAACTGTGCATCTCGCTCTCACTTAGGAGGGAGAATTGTCGCCGGTGGGGCTACGTTGGTTACCACGGGTAATTTGTTGTTGTTGCCTAGTTTTCGACGTCATGCCAGAGACCTTAATCAGAAATAAATATGATCCAAAACTCCACATGAGATTTCATTTCAGGCGGCCTGAGCTCTTTCGGGGACAAACATCGCACGCTCGGCCTCCGCGAGGAATTATTTCAAAAATAAATGAAAAGAACAGAAAATTGGTAACTAAAGAAAGCTAATTTGTTAAAACGGAACTCGACCAATATTTCCCCAATACGGACCTCACGATAGCTAGTTTAATAACATGTATGAATCTAGTCCAGTTCTGGCCCCTCTCTGTCACGCTACGCTCGCGTAGAGGGTCCAGGGACAATTGTCTGCGCATGCTCATCGGTTAGTCAGCTTCTTAGCTAATCGCTACTGCGCATATATTTTTATACTGACAAGATGACATTCTCGTCCCCAGAGCTACGCGGGTTTTTTAAAATGTTGTGACCAGTAGCTCTGGGGACAGTAAAAAATACGAATTTTTGGATTGGCTGATGAAAACTGCATGCGTAATGAGGAAAAAAATAACACACTAGTGCGCACGGCATTCTGCTTCCGGTTTCCTCGAAAAATGGCGCCCGCGTATATCTAGGCTGCGATCGCGCGCGAGCAGGCTCACAATGTATCGATCGCTTGTTTTGTTCTTGCACACCATTTTGTTGCTTGGTCCCTACTATGCTTGGCTGTAGCAAAGAAGCAGAGGGTATTTGTTTAAAATTCGAACGTTATAAACCACGATGAGCCAATTCTGACAGTTAATTCTGCCCAGACGATGCATTCCCAAGGAAATTTGTCTTCGCTACAAGACCTTACAAAGTTGGACAGTCTTTGCGGTAGAAATACGAATACAAGATCAAGAAATTCGTCAACATTTGACTGTACACAATGTATCACGTCCCTAAAAAGCCGATCCTTTTTTCTGCTATTTGACTGCGTTTTAAGGTACTCTGTTTATGCTAGAATTGAGTCTTGTTGGGAAAAATGTTCTCTGTTGTTCAGTTTGGTCTTGGTGGAATTTGAACAAAAATGGTATGTAACCTATTAACATACAGTTCACTGTGATTTATATTGCCATTTATATTAGTACACGCAGAATAATAATGTACAGCCCTTGGCACTGCTTATTTTCAAATAGAACATTGTTTATATAATCTTAGTTGCCATTTCCTTTATTCCTATGATTTTTCTCTCTCTTCCCAGAGGAAATTAGATCCTGATCAGTATAAGAAGTTCTAAATGTCACCTCTTATAGTTCAGTGAAATACTAATGTTTAACATGTCTGACCATTCATTTGTTATACAGGGGTGGGCTGGAGGAAAATGTAACAAATTATACCCAAAAAAATTTCCCTGCCCCCCTTGAATTTTAAATCTTTTTTCAAGACCCCCCAATCATCTTGAGTTATACAGTGAACTCTCTCAAAGCGCACACCACTATAAGGTGGACACCTCTCAAAGGCAGACATGGCTGGCTGGCTTATCCTGGCCGAATTTAACTTGTCTGTCTCAACTGAATTCTCTGTAAGGTGGACACCTCTCTTAGGCAGACTAGAGCTGGTCCCGAGGGTGTCTGCCTTAGGGCCTGTTTACATGGATGAAATGAATGTTTTATTTCCATTAACCGTCTCACTGCAACAAAGTGTTATTTCTGTCGAATGAGCTTGTGAAGAAGACTGAAATAAATATTTTGTCGGCACGAAACACAACATGGCCTGGGTTCCAGGCCGGGGAATCATGAGTAGTTACGTAAGCGTATATAACGTTGGGTATAGCATGTGATGGTCATCTAGGCCTCGGAACCAACCGAGTTATAAGGGCCTGTTTACATGGAGGGAGGGTGACCCGGGTACCCGGGTCACCCTCCCAGCCGGGCTAAAATATAGCCCGCCTTTACATGGGCGGGCTATTACGGCGGGCTATCATATAGGTGAGCTATCTTTTTTGGCGGGCTCTTGTTTTGGCGGGCTCATGTTTTGGCGGACTTTTTTTTATTGCAACGGCGCGATTTATTAAGCACTACATAACAAACATGGCAGCAAGAATAAAGGCTATAGCGGCGATTTTGCTGTTTTTATCGCTTGTTCCGCCATTATCGTGGGTTTTCCAAGTCAACAGAGATAGCCCGCCTAGGAGGGTGACCCGGGTTTGACCGTTTACATGCAGAAAAGATAGCCCGCCTAGCCGGGTGACCCTGGCAAACAGACAGGGTGACCCAGGTAGGCGGGTGACCCTGTCTGTCATGTAAACACTTCAGTGTGCTTTGTAAAGAAATGTATGAAAAGTTGGCCCTCCCAGGGTAGCCCGGCTAGGAGGGTGACCCGGGTACCCGGGTCACCCTCCCTCCATGTAAACAGGCCCTTAGAGAGAGTTCACCGTATTTGAGAACTCCCTCCCCCCTCTTCCGCACCTTCCCCACAATCTAAAACCCAGAAAAAACCCCAGTGATTTTAGTGAAGAATGACAGTTTAAAGCCCAGGGGGTTTGTGGTGACTTTTTGGGGGTGAAAGATTTTGGTAAGAACCTTTTTTGGGAGGGGGATTACAAAAAGAGTAACCCAGGGTTCTCATATCGAGAGTTCCATTTGTTGTTTCCCTGAACAAAAATGTATTGCTCCCCAATTTCAAAGAATGACTGCAGTCCTGACATACATATGCTTGACGAATAAAGAAGGGTGGACCCAAAAACTGTCTGAAATTCTATTTATTTATTTTTTTTTAAATTCCTTTGATTAATTATTAATGAGTTTGAGAATTTCATTCTCAACAACATAATTATTTTCAACAACATAATATACAACATTTGTTCTAAAAAGTAAGCAACTGGCATATTTTAATCATGATTCATATTATAATAATCAATCATGTTCTTGCATAGAGTGTAACATTAAAAGACTGTTTTTGTTGTTGTCATCTTTACTTGTATATTTATCTCCGCCACTTGCTTCCTCCAATCCCCTGGAGGGAGGGTACTCAACGAAAATTTGGGTGGGGGTGTGTGGCGCGCTTCTTCAAACCCTTACCCTATTTCAGACCAAAATATGTGATTTTCCTTACCCTATTTCAGACCTGACCCTTAAAATTGCCCTCTTTAAGAGCCAAAATCTATACCCTATATTTTCAGACAAGTAGGAAAATATATCCATTATTTGAGACCAAAATGTTCAAAATCTATACCCATTTTCTGGACCAAAACGGCTCAAAAACCATACCCTTTGGCACTGCACATACCTATATAGCTTATATAGGAGAGTTCCCCCACCCCGGGCTCCAATCACTTCACTTACAAACCTGTTTGCAGTCTGCAGTGTTTGTGAAGTACAAAACTGGACAGGACTTACCAGTACCTACCACCTGCAATATTGTGTAGCATTCTGTCACATAATAGGCTGAAGAGCATGTTGACTGTTGCTTATGTCATACAAATAATTCAGTTCTGATACTGTTCAATTTCCATTTATTTATGTCTTCGCTGAAAAAACTGTTGCAGTGTATGTGAGACCAATGTTAGTGGCAGATCTAGGGAGGGTCCTGGGGAGCTATCTCCTCTCCATTCTTGAAAAATGTTTTGTTCAAATTTTTGAGCAAGAAAAGACCCACCTTCACTCCCTGACTTTTAGCAAGGAAATGCCCATCTTAACTTCACCCACCCCACTGAATGTGAATAAAAAAAATAAATCAACTTTATTTATACAGTCGAACCCCGATTAAGCGGTCACCCTCGGGGAAATGGCAAGTGGCTGTTTAATCTGGGTTGGCCGCTTAAACGGGGTTTCGTCAGAAATTAGCATAAGGCGTGGTATAAACGTCACTTTATCTGAATACAACACGCTTGGAGGCTTGTGACAACTGTTGTTTGAATATTTTAATAGTTTGTCTCCTTCTATTTCGGACTCTATCAGTCATCAGGTTTTTCAAAACAAGGCCAAACTACGTGTATTAGATTCTTCGTGGCCGCTTAATCGTGGTAAAAACAATAAGAAAGCCCTCATCGGGACGGCCAAAAGGTGGCCGCGGTTAATCCAACCACCGACAGGCCACCAAAATCTGGTCGTATTATCGGGGTGGTCATATTAAAGGGGTTCTTAAATAAAAAAATTACTGACAGAATTTTAGTTCGGGACAAAAGAAAGTGGTCGTATTAACGAGGTGGTCGTAAGGCGGGGTTCCACTGTATTGTAACAAAGAACTTACACTCATGCCACATAAGTCAGTGAACATCAAGCTCTTAACCAGACCATAACAGTACATTTTGTGCATGGTATTGCACAAAGAGAAGATTAATTAAATTTGCATACAACCCAAGAAGTCAGATAAAATTTATGTTGACCAAGTTCTTGTTCAAAGTAACAGTAATCAAGGCTGCTATATACAATATTATTATAATGTTGTCTATAGCAGCCTTGATTACTGTTACTTTGAACAAGAACTTGGTCAACATAAATTTTATCTGACTTCTTGGGTTGTATGCAAATTTAATTAATATTCTCTTTAATTTAATCACTTTTATAGCACTATTTACATATACTGATCAACAGCGCTTTACAATAATTGGAATAATTAATCCTAATATTAAAAACAAGTTAGAAATAAAAGTGTCTGGGGAGTTGCAGTCAACCGTTTTCTTTCAGTTAAAATGCAGTTCAAATATCAACTTCTCATCACCCCTGTTACCCTTGGGTAAAACCTTTTTACTGGCTTTACAGTGCGACTACTTTAACCGGGGCCACTTAGACAAAGAAAACCAAACCATCTTACAGAATGGAAACGAAGAATTTCAACTTCAGTTGTTTGAGCTTATAAGTTTTCACTTATACAACCTTTCAACGTGGAATTAAGTTGAATTTCTCTATTCCGCTCTACAATATGTGATTAGTTTTCATTGCCTAGGTGGCCCCGGTTACAGTAGTCGCACTGTAACTGTAAAATTTAAGAAAGGAAAATTTATAAATCTTGCGAGTAAGGCATGTACTTGAAATCAATGTGGCAATACAAACCACAGTAGTATAAGCTTACAACACAAAATTTTTAAAATGCGATAACAGCACCAATAACAATTAGCAACAACAGCTTTTATTCTGATTTCTATTAACATCCGAGTGTTGAGCTTACCACTGATTAATGATGAAATCAACCTCATTCAAACAACGGTCTAATCGAGTGTCTATAAAACGACGATCGATCAGGTTTTCAACAAACATCAACCGACGGATTTACGTCGTCAAAAAACAGCAGCATGTTTATAATTTTGGCACTCATACCTCGATCAGAATTGACACACGAGACGTTCCAAACCCGTTGATGACACATGAGCAATCTTTCTTCTGTAAGGCAACGGCATGTAGGGCTGATTTTTGTTGTTCAAACCGAAATCATCCAAAGTTCAACTTGCTTTCGCTGGCCAGTCGATTTTACTTCTTCGTCCGACTTCTTTCCAGAAGGAGTCGTCCCCAGCCTTTCCCTGTCCTATTACTGAGCACGCGCAGTTGAACATTTATAAGCGTTGAATACAGTGGGCATGCGCTACCGGATGTCGTGAATTTCACGACATCCGGTTGTCAGCGTTACCAGAGCCTCCGGTTCGCCAACCACGTGACCAAAAGAAACGGAGGATCTGGGAACGAGAATGACAAGATGACGGATGCTTCGATCTCGTCGGGCGCCCACGGTCAGTGAAAAGTATAGAGAAATGTTTCCTGAATACGATCCTGTATTTGTAGATGCTGTAAGTTCGGCTGTTTCTTCTTGTGTAAAGATGTAGCAGGTACCAGTAGCGGACAGAACTACTCCAACTACAATCTTGAAGGTTTATTTCGCTCGGTGGGAGAGCTCCACCGAGACGTGCTTGGTTTTGTTACAAGAGAACTCACACACTAAAACAACAGCATTCGTGACTTAAGTAGTAATCGAAACATTATATCCGACGAGACAACTAGGCTACAATCACGCGAGAACATACAATATTATAAATATGCAATTTTAAACGTGCTGACAAATAAGCGAGTAATACGTGAACGACAATATACCAACTGATAAAGATAACACTGAAAATGTATATGTTCTCCTGCACATTCTCTTCATGTCTGCGATAATTTGCGAGGTGTTAAGTCAAAGGAAGAGCGGAGTATTTTAGTTTAAATATCTCCACTGAAGGCACTGATAGACGACCAAATATTTATCTTGCTCGAGTTTAAAAGTCACATGCGAGCTAAGATGCGCTGTGATTGGTTATCGCGAGCATGCGCAGACAATTGTCCCTGGACCCTCTACGCGAGCGTAGCGTTGCGTGACAGAGAGGGGCCAGAACTGGACTAGTATGAATCCTGCTATCGTCGGAGTCATCAACTAACTGACTAGTCCAGTCCCTGAACTCTCTCTTACCCCGCCCTATATAGGGTCTGAACCCAGACGGTCCCTATGGACGGGCAAAGAGAGAGTTCAGGGACTGGACTACTAACTGACTGACTGACAGTGCAACACACATTTCTTTAACGAACTTTATTAGTCACATTATTTTGTTTACAAAACTCAATTCTTTAAATAAAGGAGGATATAACTTGCGGTTTTTCTGAGAACCTTAACACTTTTTTTTGTCGGTTTTCTTTTTAAAATGAGATAAGAGCGTTACCTGTATGTACAACATATAAAGTAACGACCTAAGCAGATTATGTTCTTTTGTGTATGTCTATAAGATCAAGTCTAATTTAAACTTCATTAATAAATATTGCTTTTAGTTTGGCAAATAAGTAGCTATTTACAGAGTCATTTAGAGTATCAATAGTCTCTTCTTCACATACAAAGCGATAATATAAAACCGATAAGCAGCACGACAAATAGAACTACTCCGTTGCCGGGCACCTGGCGTCTGGCAGAAGAAGCTGCGAAAGAGAGAAAGGAAAAAAAAAATTATAAAATGGCACTGATTGAGAGTCGAGTTGAACTATTTTGCCGCATTTATAACTACAATTTGACTGAAGTCAGTGTAAAAAAAAAATGTTTGAGGTGGACATGCATGGGGGAACTTCCAACTCCTTCATATCACAAATAACTCTCAGAGAAGGTATGTAACATTGCCACCAATTCAAAAACTTTCTAATAAAGGATTACATTTATCGCGTTTTAAACGTATACAAACTGGAAAGGTGCAAAATAACTTGCTAATCAATCTGTTTAAATACACAGGGTTCTACTAGACCGCTTGAATTGAAACGTACTAAACTTGTAACGTGCCTTTCTCTTCTTATTCCGTTTCTATTTTTATACTTCAACGGCTTTGTATTTATATGAGTGCCGCATGGGAAACAGTACTGTGTAAACTGATTAATAGTTACTTACTAAATAAAGTCTTCAGTTAATTACTATATCTGTTGATTAGGTATAACGTATAATCATGATTTATATCAGTATCAGTCAATGCATGTACACAAATCTATACGACCTTGCTTACCTTTACACTGTTTGCCATTTCCGTGATATCCTTTAGAACAAGAACAGCGATATGAGCCCGGAGTGTTAGTGCACACAGCTTTCCCATGACAATCGTGGACACCTTCTGCACACTCATCGGAATCACCACATGACATCCCGTCACCTTGGAAACCGGAACTGCAGCTACAGGTGTAAGAGCCGTCAGTATTTGTGCAACGCGCATTGAAGCTGCATTTGTGTGTTCCATCCCGGCACTCATCGATGTCTAAATAAAGAAAGATAAGATCGATTGTGGTTAGTATGTTCGTCATTTCAGTAGCAGATAGTCAATGAAAATTATTCATTTTTTAAATCTACAGATTCCCAACTTAATGCTGAACACAATCTCATACCAATGTTTACGATATGTTTGGCTAACAAACAAACAATAATGAATAGGGACTCCATTTTCACGCAATTATGACAGACATAAAACCCAAAAAGAGATTGCTTAAAAACCCGATACATAATGTGTGGTTCCAGAAAATATCCATACCCCCCCCACGGAAGACATTTTGGTTTTCACCCCCCCACCCCTCAGGAATTTCCGTTCCAAGGGGGTCTTTGATGACCCCCCTTCCCCCCAGGAATTTCCAGTATTTTTAAACATGGACTCCCTCCCCCCCTCGGAAATTCCAAAAGGTTTTGTACCTAAAAAAATGAAGACTCAGTTACGCAAAATATACGTTACAATCCGATCGCTTTCATCAACACGCACACGGCTAACAGAGTTTACAGAAAGAACAAACAATGAACGTGAATCACAAATTTAATCCAAAGAAAGAAAGAATATCTTTCTTTCCAATCAAAAATTTAACTTACTTGTCTTGAAGTCTGATTATGTTTTTGTTTTCAAGACACTTTGCCATTGCTTAGCGCTTGCACGACGAAGGAAAATATTCGAAAATCGTTCGTGTTCGTAACAAAGCTGAGCAACCTGGCTTTTCCAAGAAACAATGTCCAGGGGACTGGGAAGGAGTTTTGGTCGGCCATTTTGATCCCGTTCGGTTCAGTTCGTGCTTGCAACTTCAAGAGACATTTTTTCTCATTTAGAGAGGCGGTAAACTCAGAAAATAAAAGATACATGAAAGAACAAGATGTTTTGGTTTATTTCAATGGCCAGAATGTTTGATTTGGCTTGGTTTCATTCCTCGAAAATAGAGACAAAGTACGTAAGTATTTCTTACGAATTTGTTGTGTTTGTTCAGAAGGGAACCCTCTGGAAAACAAGCTCTGCGTGAACCCCCCCTCTCCTTCGGAATTCCTGGGCCCTTGACCCCCCACCCCCTCGGAATTTCCAGTTGTCTTCCGTGGGGGGGGGGGGGGGGGTATGGATATTTTCTGGAACCACACAATGAAATAAAAACACACTTGATCTTTTTTCTTTTCTCATTTGATCAAATACGACTGATTTCTGATTCTCTAAACCGCGCCCTGATTGTGTCTTTAGAAAAATAAACGTTGCTCTCACAAACGTCTTACAAACCGACCAAATTTAGTGCCCTGCCTGGCACTGAATGTAAGTGACTATTGGATGTGGCACGACAAAAGCTGGTAAGCCTGGCAGACATCAAGGGGAAAGCTAAGAACGAAATATTCATGTAACATTCATTGTTCATCCTGTGCTTACCGTTACAGTATCGTCCATTTCCATTGTACCCTTTTCTGCAGGAGCAGCTGTAAGAACCTGGGGTGTTGACACAGCTGGCACGAGCGTTACAAAGATGACTTCCATCGCTGCACTCATCGTTGTCAGAGCATAAACGACCATTTCCAAGGAAACCATCATTGCATGAGCAAGAATAGGAACCCACAGTGTTCCTGCAAGTCGCTTCCGAACTGCAGTGATGTGATCCATTCAGGCATTCGTCAACATCACGACACACTTGACCGTCACCATAAAACCCAAACATACAGGTGCATTCGTGAGCGCCTATTGTGTCTTTGCATATTGCGTTCTTGTGGCACTTGTGAGTCCCATCCTTGCACTCATCAATGTCACGGCATGACCATCCATCGCCTTGGAATCCTTGCAGACATGTGCAATTATACGAACCAACAGTGTTATTGCAGAGTGCATGAACACTGCAATTGTGGGCGCTTAGATTACATTCATCAATATCTTGACATGAAATCCCATCTCCTTGGAATCCATGGAGACAGGTGCAATCATAAGAGCCAATAGTGTTATTGCAGAATGCATGAACACTGCAATTGTGCACATTGGCTCTACACTCGTCAACATCTTGACATGAAATCCCATCTCCTTGGAATCCTTGGAGACAGGTGCAATCATAAGAGCCAATAGTGTTATTACAGAATGCATGAACACTGCAATTGTGTGCAGTTTGATTGCATTCATCAACATCTTGACATGAAATACCATCTCCTTGGAATCCTCGAAGACAACTGCAACTGTAGGAGCTGCCAGAGAGTTCACATTTGGCATGTTCACTACAATTATTCTGTTTCTCATTGCTGCATTTTTTAACATCACGGCACAAATCTCCATCTCTTATCAATGATGAATGGCATGTACACTTGTAGGAACCAATAGTGTTCTCACAATCAGCATTAGAAGGACACAAAGAAAGCTCTTCAAATAAGCACTCGTCAATATCTGCATAAATAATAATGATAAAAATGGTTAGAAATCCGGCTGAAGCTTAAGGAAACGTTGATCGTCAAATGAATTGTTGCAGTTATAATCAAACACTGGACGCCGACAGTGTTCAATTATAGATATATTGAAAGGGTTTTATGGTCTGAAAAAATTTATTTGCAAATAAAAATATTGCATGGTAAGATTATCCGCTCATGCAAATATATAACGATATGAACACAAAAGAAGCCAAGCTATACAGTCTATTAAATGTACATCAAAATGCTCTGAACGTACCGAATACGGTATTAAACGATGGAAAAACGTTTCAAGGCCTAATAATCGAATAAATTTCATCATACACCTTAGAGTTAAATCTAACTCATAAGCCAGTGGGATCATATTTGGGAGAGCTTCGCCTTGTTATCGGATGGCTCTTGGTATCCATGTTTTTGGGCCTTTCGGAAGGGGAGCATAATATCGACATTTTGCCGTATTTCAGGATTCAGGAGAAGGTCCTACTTCAGACTGACAAAAGTGATAAATATAGAGGCATTATACATTATATTATCCGTCAATATATCTCTCAATATCTCTCCTACCTTGACAAACAGAGCCATTTCCTTCAAAGCCATTGTTGCAAACACAAGTGTAACGTTTCTGGTCTGTGGGATCTGCTGTACAGGCAGCGTTGGCATCACAAAGAGGCTTCTGTCTACAATTAAAACCAGTGGCCAAACTTCTTTTGTCCTTTTCATCTGTTTTAGGAGATGAAACAGAAGGTTTCATGAACGTGTCCCAGCTTGCAAAAACAGCACACACGTTTTCATCCCCGGTGACGCGATTAGTTTTTCAACTGAATGTCGCTTCACAGCTACTACTCTGAATCGATTTAAACCCAAACTGGAATCTCAAGCCCGGGCCAAATGAGGATGAGGGCTGCTGAGAGTTCAAACTCTTGCTCTTGTTTGGCCTGAAACTCTCATTGAATTTAATTTGAACCTGCTCAAAGGCTCAAAGAGAGTCGTTGTCGAGCGTTTTCTCTCCGGTTTGGCTCACGCTTTATGATACGGTCGATGAGAGTTGAAGAAAACTCTCATGAACAACTCTCATCCTCGTTTAATGTGGCCCGTGCTTTATTTAACAGCAAATCTATTTGACACTGGCTACACATCAATGTACACTATGTCTGTATATATAAATGTGCGAAGCGAAGCATTTTATTGTTCTTGTCTCACCGTCCGTCCGTTTATAGCTTCCGTATGATTATAAGCTTAATTACATTACAGCAGCACTATAATTCAGTATAGTTATAAGGTTAACGTTTATCCTTATAGTTAAATACCACTGTTGCCTGTACCTACCTTTCTTTTCAGGAGATTTACTGGAAGCTTTACTATGAGAAGAAGACAGCCAGCCAAAACAATCAGGAAGATTAATCCTCCGCGAGTATCAACAGTTTCTTGTTGGAGGTCACTTTACTCCACAAATCGAATTTCATTTTAGATTGGGACATAATCAATTCCTTTACTAATGTAGTCTTGAGAAGATTCACAAAATGAAGAGGAAGCCTGTCGATATTATTTCAATCCCAACTATACTGAGAAGTGCAACCTCAGCGTTTCCAAGAACCTTCGATTCTCGGAATTCGGGGAAACCCCTTATTATAATTATCATGTGCGTGGAGACCTTCCATTGGTCACTCGTTCATATGTATGACGAAATGGTCTCCGTATAACCCTGAAGGTAATTCTCGGAAATCACATGACCTCTTCATTACGTCGTCATGTTTATTGACATTTCCGATTGTTATATCGATGGTTTCCGCTGTACCGGCACAGAAAAGATACATCACTTTTGTGCGCTTTCCTACCCTATTTATAAGCCACTCAGTGATCAGTTAATAAATCTAAACGACCGTTTTTATCCAATACAAAAGACAAGCTAATGCTGACTTTTAAAAATTGCATGCAATTCACAAATGTTTCGCTAGTTTAATATAATTACCTACTCATATATATTTTATTAGTAATGTTGCAATTGTCCGCTGGTTCTAACAGTGTTAACCATGCAGTGTTCCCGTACGAACGCCTGGTTTAAACGTCGCATTTTACATGCGCCGAAAAACTGGTCACCTGGTTGTCATCTGTTCAACTTGATGGGTTCTGATGGGAAATTTGCGTAACTATACACTAAAATCTATACACTAATAATAACATCTAAGGTATATTCTTTGTCGTTGTCGCATGTTACTCGATTCGACTTTAAATAGTGTCACCAGCAGGGTCGATCCAAGTCACCTAGTTTCGTAAATAGCGGTCGAGCAAATCCTTCTCGAATGTAAGCCTGTTGACCAAGGCAATATGACGCTGGCATGATGGCAATACGGCTGCTGAACTCTTTGGGCTTCAAGGAACGGCAGCAGAGATATTGGAGTTCTGATACTGATTCTACTTTGATGTGGTTTCCAAGAAATGCAGGAACTTCTAATTATATTGTAATATTTTTCTGTTAAGATTAAAAATAATACAAATATAAAAGAGTAATGTCTAGCTAATTATTTGCACGGTAGTTAAACAGCTTGACTAGTAATACACCAATATATTGTAGTGCGTTTGGCTACGGTCTCTTTACTCCATGCACTGATCAGCTAATAATCTAAACAGCTGGCTTTTTTTGCTCATCCAGAACGATAAAAAGATGACTCAGGGTAATGCTAATTGTTCGCCCAAGGAGTTTTTCAACATATTCATGTTTCGCTAGAATAATACGTCCGCTTAGTGCGCACACCACCTGGTTGCAAGTAATCACTCGGTGAATTTCCAGTTCGAAGATGCGCCTAATAAGCCTCCAGCCAAATCAAACCTTTCATGATGAGGAACGGTTCAGGGATAGGAGGGAGAAACGACGTTTACAAAGGGAGGGAGAAATGGGCGAAAAATGTAGGGAGCAGGGAGGAAAATGTGTTCGTCTGTTCCTGTCACCACAGTTGTAGGGTTGAGGATGTAACAAGCAATTCTGCTTTAACAACGACGATTGTATTACCTTTTTTTGGCAAAAGATTACTTCAAAAACGAATGAAAAGAACAGAAAATTGGTAACTAAAGAAAGCTAATCTGCCATGTTTATGGACCGCCCCTAAAAACTGAAACCAATATTTTCCCCATTAATAACAGCTATGTA
>MU825895.1:924853-1097821 GCA_029204205.1 Desmophyllum pertusum | reverse complement strand
GGTAGTGACTGGGTTACAAACGCCCCATTACAATCCAGTGGTTACTGGGTTAGCAAACTCGCTCTACTTACAATCCAGTAGTTACTGGGTTACAAACTCCGCCGATTACAATCCAGTAGTTACTGGTTACAAACTCGCCATTACAATCCAGTAGTTACTGGGTTACAACGCCCGCATTACAATCCAGTAGTTTACTGGGTTACAAACGCCCCATTACAATCTAGTAGTTACTGGGTTACAAACGCCCCATTACAATCCAGTAGTTACTGGGTTACAAACTCGCCATTACAATCCAGTAGTTACTGGGTTACAAACTCGCCATTACAATCCAGTAGTTACTGGGTACAAACTCGCCATTTCAATCCAGTAGTTACTGGTTACAAACTCGCCATTACAATCCAGTAGTTACTGGGTTACAAACGCCCCATTACAATCCAGTAGTTACTGGGTTACAAACGCCCCATTACAATCCAGTAGTTTACTGGGTTACAAACGCCCCATTACAATCCAGTAGTTACTGGGTTACAAACGCCCCATTACAATCCAGTAGTTACTGGGTTACAAACTCGCCATTACAATCCAGTAGTTACTGGGTTACAAACTCGCCATTACAATCCCGTAGTTACTGGGTTACAACTCGCCATTACAATCCAGTAGTTACTGGTTACAAACTCGCCATTACAATCCAGTATTACTGGGTTACAAACGCCCCATTACAATCCAGTAGTGACTGGTTACAAACGCCCCATTACAATCCAGTGGTTACTGGGTTACAAACGCCCCATTACAATCCAGTAGTTACTGGGTTACAAACTCGCCATTACAATCCAGTAGTTACTGGGTTACAAACGCCCCATTACAATCCAGTAGTTACTGGGTTACAAACTCGCCATTACAATCCAGTAGTTACTGGGTTACAAACTCGCCATTACAATCCAGTAGTTACTGGGTTACAAACTGCGCCATTTCAATCCAGTAGTTACTGGTTACAAACTCGCCATTACAATCCAGTAGTTACTGGGTTACAAACGCCCCATTACAATCCATTGGTTACTGGGTTACAAACTCGCCATTACAATCCAGTAGTTACTGGGTTACAAACTCGCCATTACAATCCAGTAGTTACTGGGTTACAAACGCCCATTACAATCCAGTAGTTACTGGGTTACAAACGCCCCATTACAATCCAGTAGTTTACTGGGTTACAAACGCCCATTACAATCTAGTAGTTACTGGGTTACAAACGCCCCATTACAATCCAGTAGTTTACTGGGTTACAAACTCGCCATTACAATCCAGTAGTTACTGGGTTACAAACTCGCCATTACAATCCAGTAGTTACTGGGTTACAAACTCGCCATTTCAATCCAGTAGTTACTGGGTTACAAACTCGCCATTACAATCCAGTAGTTACTGGGTTACAAACGCCCCATTACAATCCAGTAGTTCAGTACTGGGGCGAAGTGATCGCGCTAAAAGGGAGTTATTTTGTAGGGCGTGGCATGTTACGAAAATTCAGGGCCTAGGCTGGATTCACACTCGGAACAAGTTCCACGCAAATAAAATGACTGTTTTTCACATCTACTAATTGTTACGTTTACTGCGCAGCGAGGAAACACTTAGTAAATTAAATTATCAACACGACGGCTAGGCTGATCAGACAAAATTAACCGCCGTTTTAAATTAAAATGCTGATGTTTTCGAGCGTCAGCACGTTGTCGAAGAAAATTATCACCAACGCAAACGCTCGATAACGTCAGTAAACTGGCGGCGGTTCATTTACTTTATCCACGTCATGTTGATAATTCCCCAAGTGTCTCGCTATATGGTAGCTGCGTACAGTGGGTTGTCTGCACGCAGGCAAGAACACTTTGATGTAAATGAGCAGAACCATGGCCTCTTTTGTTTGGGTGTAATTTGCATTGATTTCGGAATACTTGTGTTTTCCTTAGAGAAAGCTTATTAATAACAAGCTAATAGTCCAGGGAAAGGTTAACTTTCTGAATTTAACAGAGTGGGTGCGCTGCTTTGTGTGAAGCCGGTACGTATTCTAACCCACATTTTGTGTGACGCACAAAGTCCACAACACGAACACGTCACGTCACGCGTGATCGCGCAAGCAACGCGAAGGCAATAAAACATTTTGTAAAGTGTCAACTGCATAAAACTGAAGTAAAGTGTCACTTGTAGCTATATTGTGGTCCATTTATAACGGTGTTTATATTTCCTTGCGTGTCAGAAGTTTTCTTGAATAGCCTAACTTTAATCCACTTTACTACCAAAGGTGACACCAAAGGTAGAATTATTTTAAAATAGCATTGTAATTTTTCGCGGCATTCTTTTATCGTCCTTTCTCAGTCACCCGCGAAATATCAGCAACAACAGAGTGCTTTACAACGCCGTAATTGCTTTGTTTTGAAGTGAAAAACAAATATTTCCCCTGAGATTTAATAACTCAGATGATATCAATTGGTTATTCTGAAATTTCTGCGCCCAAATTCTCTTTGTCTCCGTGTGCTGTGAAGTGCTTTCAAGATAATTATTGAAAAGCGCGTCAAACAGTAAACATTGCTTGTCCTTATTCGCTTCGCGAAGTGATCTTCTGACCTCTGGTAACAAAGCTTTTCACTCAACCACGGATATTTAAAACGTGATCCGTTTGTTACAACCAGTGGATTGTTTTTCGCTCGTGGTTTACTCTTCGGTTGCTATGAGCAATTGAGTCGTGTAAATTGGACTGAACTGCCGAACACAATGGCCATGGCTTCCCCGGCACAAGTAAACATGTGATTCTGAAATGATCCCTTCAGTGTAGCAGATGAGTTGAAATCGAGCTGAAAGTTTCTATGGAAGCCGTGAGGATTTTAAAGATACCAAGGTGAGCCGAGTCGAGTCACTGTGATATAAACTTTCACTACCGGTATTTTGCTATGCGATTCAGCTGAATTGACGCATGAATAACCTTGAAATGATGTCGAAATTTATCGAGGTCTAATAACCAATGTATTCGTAAAGTTTGTAGTTTGATACTTAGTTTGTTTGACGAAGAGTTTGTTTGGTGTTTTCTCGTGCAATGTAGATTGACATTTAATGCGACAAATATAAAATAAATAAGCTTAAAATACACCGAACGTATGATCAAAGATTCTATTTCAGTGCATATAACGACAGTTTTTCCCGCGATTTTCTCCACAGGTAAACAGTTTGAACTTCAAAATGGCTTACGAAAAGTCCGTGATAAACATCAATATCAACTTTGACAACGAAGATCAACCGATGCCTCAACTCCCGAACCATTTCTTCCGAGGAAAGCCGATCGCGGCAAAGATAAAATCGCTACGATCCAGCCGAGCGCGGAAGCGCAGAGAACGGGAATCGAATACAGAGGAGAGTGTTAGAGCTTCAAAAATTTCGCCGGAAAGCCAGAGCGCTGTAGAAGCGCCATTGTTAGTGACAGCTCTTATAAAGAAAACCCATCAACGGCTAGACAGAATAAAGGTTGGTACTTGAACCCCTTCACTGCAACAATTGATTAACTTCCACTTCTCTTTAACAATGTCATAGCACTTTCCAGTTGGCAGGTGATATCTCAAGAGAATTGTCTTGACTCTCTCGATGAGCATAATAATGCAAAATGCATGATATGAAAAATAAGTGGGATTTTTATGATGAAAGCAAGGAACTGACAGAAAACGTAACATAACATAACCCCGGTAAAATCCTGGCAGGATTGCAGTAGGTCACGCAGCGTCTCTATAAAAGGTGTATGAAATACGTCACTTGCGCTGCAACTGCAAAGTTCGCATAAGCTTTGGCTTCAGCAATACTACAGATTGTATTTTAAATTTATTATAATGGTAGGATTTAGACTTCACTTAGAGGGTCCCTCAGTTTCCACCCGTATTTCTTCCCCGTGTTGCAAGTTTGTGCGAAGTAGACATGAGTTCAACTTTGAAATCATTGTACTTAACCAAAGAGTTAATAAAGCTTGTTGTTGTTTGTGCAATATGTTGCAGCTACTTGCAACACGTGTAACTCGCGCAGCAACGTAACCAACGCGCGTTCTAGCCCCGGGGGGGGGGGGGGGGGGGGGGGGGTACTCAAAAAAGTTTTTATACGGGGAGGCTCCGCCCAGAGGTCCAACCCCTTACCCTTTCATATACCTTTTTTCACAGAAATGGTACCCCTTTCATATACCTTCCATAGAAAATGGTACCCCTTTCATATACCTTCCATAGAAATTATGAAAATGGTACCCCTTTCACATACCTACAGTAGAAGCACTGCATCCCTTTTCTATACCCTTGTAATGAACTTAATGAACAATATATATCACCAGAAATCATCAAGCAATACCAGTAGAGATGTTAACCAAACAATAATATCATTTACTCATTTACTCGTGAAATCCCTACCCTTTCATATACTTCAACTCGTGAAATCCCTACCCTTTCATATACTTCAACTCGTGAAATCCCTACCCTTTCACATACCTCGAGCCTAAAAAGGACCCCTTTCGGGCGGAGCCTCCCCGTATAGTCCCATTATATGGAGTACCCCCCCCCCCCCCGGGGTTCTAGCTCGTTCTCAATGACACGCTCGCACCATTTCTACACGCGCGTTACGCACCTACATGTATGTAGTCGTACTTAGCTGTTATCTGGGAACGAGGTTTGAGCTGTTATTGGTTCTCAAATTCTTTTATTTTCAGGAGAAGAATCACGCCATACCTTACGGTACGTATTTCAGTTTTTATGAAAATTGGAGCAGTATAAAAAGTTTAGAATTTTTTAGGTTCGAAAGTAACGAAAAGAGTTGTTTACGCTCTGAACATGGTTTTTTAACCACTACAGAGCGCGCGGCTTTCAGTCTACAGTCGAACCTCCATTAAGCGACCACCTATTAAGATGCCACCCCCTGTTAAGCGGACAGTTATCAAAGTCCCGAAACTATTGTCAGTAAAATACTGTAAAGGCCACCTCTATTAAGCGGCACTGCCACCTTTTGGCCTTCCCGATGAGGGTTCGCGGCCACCAATAATTTAATGCACGAAGTTTGGCCTTGTTTTTGAAAAAGCTGATGACAGATAGAATAGAAGGTGACGACTGATAAAAACATTCAAACTCACGTTTTTATCGTCTTGATGTGATTCCGTTGTCACTAATCGTTTGATTTTCTACCACGCCTTATGCTAATTTAAGAGCAACCCCTATTAAGCGGTCACTTGCCATTTCCCGATGGTGGCCGCTTAATAGGGGTTCTCGACTGTACATTTCAGTTTAAGTTCTTTTCACTATCACATTTAAGATGTCTGAAAACAGCGCTTCTAATCAATCGATATCAAGGAAGGAAAGAAATAAAATAACCGGACCAAAGTAGCGGTAAATGCATTATATTGTCAAATGATGCTTTTGCGGTGAAACAATCTCCGGTTGTGTTACGCGAGGGAGATTAGTTCGCGGTGGCGTTTTGTAATAGTTGTTAATTACGTGCGGACAAGATAAAAAGACCTTCAACTGAGATGTTTTGATTTCCGTTATTCAAAACTTACATGTGATTAAACGTCACTGTTTCCTGGAACCGAAACAAACCCGCAAGAAATATACCAAGCACACTGCAAAAACAGCCATTTTTGAAATGAGTCAACCTCACTCTTTTTTTGAGTAAAAGGTTCATTCTACTCAGTATTTTGAGTATATAATTACTCACAATATGAGTAGAATTTCTAACATGAAATACTGAGTAAAAACTACTCACTATTTTTGAGTATTAAGTTACTCACATATTTAACTGGAAATACTGAATACAAACTACTCATTTTTTGAGTAAAATAAAGAAGAGTAATTTATCTTTTGATAATGTAGTTTCCTATAATACATCTGGTTATTGAAGGGTAAAATGGGACAATTGAACCTTTCAAGACCTCCTATCAAGATAAAGGCTATGCTTTTATAGTGAGAGAAGTGGTGAACTTAGTTTAACCATCCCGCACAAACAGAGTCTCCAAGCAAGAAGGTTCTAAGTGACGTTTTGCCTTACCATTAATCAAAATAAATTTTCTTGTCAAAATACTGGGAAGTATAAGAAATATGTATATTGAACTAGCCCAATTTATCAGTGGATAAAATTCTGCTGTCTTTTTCGACTTTTTAGTATGAGTAAAACAATTTACTCAAATATACTCATAATATGAGGAAATAATTTTCAAAATGTAGTGGTGTACAGTGTATAATACCAGAAACTGGGTTTCTGATAATACTCAATCAACTGCAATAATACCAGCAAACAACCTTAAGCAAACATATTTCGTAGTTTATTCATTTTTACATGTAATTTAATTTTTAAACTTGTAAATCTAAATCTAAATTGTTAATCTACAAAGGGGCTAGCCCATCACTGCAGATGTCACTGCATGTATGTACACATTTTACGATCTGTTGTGTTATTTACCCTAACAACCAGTCAAGAGGCAGCTCCCCGCTTCTGACAAACTGAGGTTTGTCATGAGTGGACCTGGCCCTGGGGGTACTACTCTGTGAATTCCGGGTAGCCAATGGGACTCTAAAACCTATACCCTATACCATATCATTTTAATTTTGAAACCCTTTTATAGACTAGACACCAAAAATCCCTACCCCTATCCCAGACTCGCTAAGTGTCAATATTCCTGTTTATTACCCTAAGTGTTAGAAATTACTCGAAAATGACTTGTGTTATTATACGACATAGCATTTTAGCGCGCGAATATGCACCAAGACGAGTGCAAATATGAGACCGTATTCAACGGGTCTTAGTCCTCCTGACCGCGCGCTATGGAAAACACTGTTGAAAACCTATATTTTAGGAAATAATTATGTCATAATAAACAATTTATTCAGCGGAAAGTTGTGTAATACGTCAACGTTTATTTTTTCTAGCCAAAAGGCTCGAAAAAATAAAAACTGACTCGTAAAAATACCCAGCCGTATTACACAACTTTCCGCTGAATAACCTCTATTTATTGCATACAGTCAACTCTGTATTTCAAGACAACAAAGAAATGATTGGCAAAGCAACCAAAACCTTTACTCTTTCCAAGTGGATGGAAATCGACCAGTTCTGATTGCTTGACATATGACACATTCTGTCGTGGTGCAACCTTGTATGCATTCAGATGAGTGGCATACTCAAGGACACTCAAGGCTGTGTATTGGCACATAACAACATTCCCATCTAAAATGAGAAGTTGTTTTATTTCTCCAAAAATGGGAATTCCATGCCGGATTCCAACAATAATGACATAGCCCCGGGAATATTTAGTCCCATACACTTTGGCCCAAGTGGTTCTGAAAAAAGAAAGAAAGAAACATGCAGTCAGGCAAAAATTATCTCTGAAATCTAAATGCCGGCCTGCAAACACAGACAGATACAACAGCTGGAAAGCCGTCTGCGTTCGCCGGCTATCTAAGCTGTAAATACTGTAAGAATGTTGTAGATCATTTTTTATATTGAGCCCTTATTTTGATGGCATATACTGTAGTTCCATAACACAACCATACTCACAGTCAAATCGATTTTTAATGCAACCAGGTTCTTGATACCAGGTGGTGTTCTCAGTTACATAAGTGATTGACCCAAGGCTGATTATGAAATCTACAAGTCCTTAAGCATAAAAATCGTCTCCCACTTAAATTATGTGCCATTGCAGCTCCACTGATAACAGCCTGATCATGCTGTGCCCACAAATTAAACAAGCCTGATTTAATTTGAATTCCTATATTTGCAGTTATCTATAAGTATAAGTAACAGCAAAATGTACTGTTTGAAAAAGAAACAAAAATATGGTACAGTGTAAACGGGAAGTAACTCCTTACATGCCACCACTCCACTGTAGATAATAATTAAAAGTGGAAGCGTGATTAAAACCCCATACAGGGAAACTCATCACAAATATACATGTAACCAAATCATTATACCAAATTATATAACATACATTGTTAGTGTGCTATCTCCAGATATTTGTGGATACAGCTCTTTCAGTTGATCCATAAAGCCACTTTCAAGGACAGTTGTTTTCCTTCCTAATGAAACATTAATGAAGAAAGTAACTATTAAGCTCATACAGTCATTTTCTTTGCTGAAACATGACTAATCTGACTTGTTATCATTAAGGCCAAATATTTATTGCCCTTAGGTGGTTGTTGTTTAATGGGGTGCTACTGTTATTCAAATTTAACAGTCTGCAATTCCCTTTTGGAGAAATATAAAAGCCATGTTAAACTTTTATTAACAAATCTAAGCACAAACTGTGAGCACCTAATTATCCACCTCTCCATTTGCATATATCGGAAACCAATTCATCTGGTCATCTGATACGATATACATGTACGTGTACCTTGATTTTGATTCCAGACTCTGACAAAAGTGATTTCATTTGAAAGGTTAAATCTTGCATGATATACAGTGTAATGTGCCAACTAAATATTTTGGGAGTACATGTAATTAAAATTTTCTGTACTTTTGAGTTTGTAATAATGCTACTATGAAAGGCTTGCATGCAGGTATTACAGTACCTGGTCCAACCTCCAGCGACATTCTTAAGAAGTTTCCTGTCGAGGACTGGCGCAAGTAAGCTTGCAAAGCTTGGTGGCGCCTTGTCAAAGAATAAGCAATATTTTTGAAATTGTTTATTCTGACTGCCAGCTTCTTAAAGTAATTGTGCTTAGCTTCAAATCTCATTGCCCAATTCCGCACCAGTGGTCCTCTTCTAAAAGTAACATGTATGACAAAGACATCAATTATATAATGTTTATTATAAATAAAAATGAATTATGATAATCATAATAATTTATATAAAAACTTCATAACAACCCATGTGTGAATCAGGCTGATTACACTTGCAGGCAACAACCATGCCAGGGATTTGAGCACATTGTCAATGATGACCTTATAATAATAATAATAATAATAATAATATTATTTTCTGCTTCATTGTAATGCCACCCCTGTACAAAATATTTACACTCCTAACAAAATTTGTATGATGGATCTTCTCAAACACTTGCATCTTCTGTTTTACAATTTTTGGAATAACCTTTTCTGTAAACTAAACTAAGCACATTTTTTTATTACATCAGTTAACATTGCTACAGGAGCAGTTTCATTCAAAACTGCCCCAAGTCCCTCATAAGCAGGTGTCATGTTATCTGCGGTTGCATTTGCCTTCACCTGGCACTTTGGCTAGAGCCAGATAACCTTCCATCAGCCCTCAAAATAGTTGGAGAGTGTTTGCTTCTGTTTATCAGGTGGTCACCAACAGAAACTTTAGATCCATTTAATTGAAACAAATAAGTTAACTTGCAGCATACTGCACATTCAAAACAAAATTTTAAATTACCTTACAATTTGTCTTGGGTAGTGCACCATATTGTGCTGTTTTGGGATCCTTCGCCTTTCATGAAGTTCACTAAATTCATCAAGGTATTCTTCAATAAGAACTGCAAGATATGCTGCCAGCGGAGTGCTCGTTCTTGGTGAAAAAAACTATATCCTCAATTTTAAGGAGCCTAAGGAAGTTCTCCCAATGTTCATCAGCAACTGGAATGAGGTCACCAATAAGCAGAGGTAGCATTCTTGCCAAGCACCACATCTGTGAAGCTACAGGGAATTACAAATGTACATGTATATTAAATAAAGTGAAGGTTACAGACTTTACTTGCAGATATCAGTATTTTGTACGCCGACCTCCCAGCACAAATAATTATACTACATATGCTAATGTAATCTCGCCACTGTCTGGCTCATTGGTCATAATACATACAACATGTGTGCACGTTTTGCTTTGATGCCTTTTTGCATGCAAATCATCCAAATGCCCTTGAAGGGTGTGCGGTGAGGTGAGATTAGCATACTTGATCAGGGAGGTCATTGTACAAATGTTGTACAATGTATGTATGTATGTCTGTATATAATATTGTAGGTGAGTATTTGTTAATTGATTTTCAGTTATACTTGTAACTACATGTACATATGTACATGTACTGTACAGCTTTGGCTACCCGTAACTAAACTTTAGTTCATGTGCTGTTTTACATATTCAAGTAAGTACCTTGGTTCCCCTTTAGCTTACCTGACTGACTTATAGTGGCAGAATCAGTATTTAGTGCCTGCTGCTTGATTGGACTTGGCTTGTTGCTTACATCTACCAATGAATAATTGAACGCAGCTATTCTGTCATTGAGAATATTAAGTGTAAAGTACTTCTCCACCATAATGTACTTTTGCAACAACAGCTTTGTTTCAAGAGGCAGCACTCCTTCCAGCTGGTCATGCATAACATCAAGGTCCAGTCCATCCACTACATGGAAGTACTTGGACTGATTGAGGATGGATCCTCTTTTCACTCCATAAGTAGAAGATAATGTTGAATCATTTTGTACCAACTGGCAATGTCTGTTGTGACTTGCTCTTGTTCGTAATTGGAATTGATCTTCTGAAAACTGCATTCAATAAAAGAGTTATCAATAATAATTAGTGCAAAGCTTTAGCAATACAGAAACGTTTGCCAAAATAAAAGCTGATAGTGAGTTTCTCTTTCCCCACAAAAGAACTACAGTTTGAAGCTGTCTGCGTGGAAACTCTCGTAAGTGGACAGCTTTACTTATGGCCGCCTTGACAAAACCCTGTTTGAACTCTCATACAAACACTGTACATGTAGTTACACATTTCCGTAAGTTGCCATTCCTGCAGACACTTTCAGCTACTTTCGAGGGGTACAATTTTGATTTTTCATTCGTTTCTAAGCTCCCGTAAGCAGACACCCCAAAGGAACAATCCTATTACATGTACATGATGAAGCCTCACTAAGGGCCAGTCCTACATGTATATGTAGCTATACATGTGTAGTACACAGCTTTTTTTGGCCACAATCGACATTGCATAAGACAAAAAAACAACAAATATTTTTCTCATACTAATATTTACTGTTAACTTGTTATGTTTCAAGTGTGAGCAGTACAAGCTCCTGTAAGTGGCGACCTACATTGTATCCCTTACACTGTTAGTGGCCACTTATGAGAATCATCCCCGTAAGTGGCCAGATTTAGTTGCGGACACTTTTTCTGCTTAATGAGGGTGTCCGCTTATGGGAGCTTCGACTGTACATGTATAATGCACTTGCCTTTGTTTGAATGTCATCACCTGTACCCATACAGATTCTGCAAACTCTCAAGGAGCTAAAACTTTCAATATATCCTCCAAGAGAGTGCGCCCCCAAGATTGTCCGAAGAGAAGGGTCCAATGCTTCCTTGAAATACATTATTTTGACCATTTATTTTGATGTTCACTCCGCAATCCTGTGAAGGTCATTTTAAGAAATTAAAATGTTCTCATTATATTATTGGTATGTAAGGTAAAGCTACAGTCACTACAGCCTTCACTCTATCAGCTGTTTCTGTAAGATGCAACTACATGTAGGAGAACATAAATTGCATGCAATATGGCGTCGTTACATGCATTTTACGCGCGTGATTCCCATGACCGGTACTGTACATGTATGCATAATCTTTTGTTTTACATTCACCATGATTGCATGTTGGCTTAATTATGGGTACAATGTATTTTGGGGTATGGGTAATTACATTACAGCTTAATTTGCATCTCGACCCATCACTTTTAAATTGGAGTACCCCTCCTCCGGGTTTAAAACTGAATTTGAACATGCTACTCACAGACTCTAGAAGACTTATATCTGTCATAAAAGGTTGAAGGATTCTGTTCATCCCATATTTGACCAGGTATGGAACTGGACACAGTGCCACTAATTGAATCATGTTTATCACTGAGCGATACTGTGGGCTAAGATTTCCAAGAGTAAAGTAGAATGCCCCTAAAATGAATTGAAACAATATCTGGGGTTACAGATTTGCAAACAATAAATACAATAATAGTAAGTAACTGTATTGAGTTTGTCACAAGCGTGGGATTTGGGGGTGCAGGGAGTAGTTATATTATGTTCTCCTATGAACTACATGTACATGTATGTTATCCTAATTGCATCTTGTAACAGAAACAGGTGTAACATGTGACAAACAACTCAGATTTTTTTCTTTGTCCCACGCTCGTGACAAACTGAATACAGTTACTTACTTACAGTCTGACCGATCTTAACATTTACCATCTATATACATATTACCAATAAATACATTTAAGTTGAGATAAATAAAGTATTGTTGGTGTTTTCAACTAAAGGCTTTTGTTTTCAATAATACATTGGACACCAACTTCACAAGGAATCAATCTGTCTTCATTATAAAGTTAAAGACATTCTTTATTTTTTAAATTAGTACAATAAACTGTGTACTGGTACATGTACATGTACCTATTTTGTGCTTCTTTGTCTTTGATCCTAAAGGATTAGTAACTTGAAAGTCATCATAGTAGCAGTGCAGAACAAGAGCTTGGGGGTCTCTTCCAAAGAGAGGATGTCTCTTAAAATCTTCTCCATCACAGAAATCTCTCAATATCCCATCAGTACTAGCATGGGTATTTCTTATCTGTTGGCAGCATATACATTGTATACAGTAAATAAAAGGACATTGCATAAATCACTGGTAAGATAATCAACAATAAGTGAAGGGCCAAGTGGAAAACTATGCTAAGTGAGCAAATGCGCTTTGATCACTTAGCATAGTTTTCCAGCACTTGGCCCTTCAATTATTAGATGTAGAAAACGAGAGCGAGTAGTCTTACATGTAATAATAATTTTAGAAACTTTACTTGTTCTATGGCACAAAAATTATATTTTATGTAATTTTTCCAACTTACATTGTACAATGTACATGTAAATCAAAAGAGATGCCAATATTGTTGAATGCTGAATATGACAATGTGTGCGCGACAGTTGTATACCGGCGAATAGTCATTGATGAGAGAACCAATTAGATTCGCAATAGACGACGACAAGTTTTTACTAATAAACCATTAAGCACATCCTTTGACTGGCACAACAACATATACAGTAACATATAACTTCATAATAAATGTACATGTAGCTATAATCAACAATAATTTATTGACTCAAGCTTTAGTGTGCATACCTCTGAAAGAACATCTGGCTGGTTGAGTAAACCTTGAAGTGTTTTCATTATAGGGATGTATTGAAATGTCTCTTTGACAATCTTTAATTTTTGACGCCCTCTGACTACACGGTACTCTGCATGCTGACTCAAGACTATCTCCTGAGGCTCCTTTTAGAAAAATAAAATGATATACAATGTAGTACAACTTGCTCAATCAAGCTAAAAGTTAACGTAAGGTGAGTATTAAAAATCATTTCTTTCTTGTAAGTCTAAAGAGTTTTTTTACCATTTTCAATTGATTGCTTTCGTGATGTGCATGTGCTAAGTTGCAAAAACAAGTTTAAATCACCTTTTTTCGATGCAAAATTAGATTATTTTCCCATTTCATCGCTGTTTGGTACTTTAGAAAACTTCATGGGACATAATTCTGAATTGCTTTTGTTTCCATAAGCAATTTACGGGCAAAAAAGTGTGACTTTCTTTGAAACCAAAATGCTTTTGTGTTCAAGTATACACTTTGCGTATAGTGGGAATTTCTATTTCAATCAGAACAACAACTGATCTTAATTTTCCTGTTAATTTGTCCAAAAATGTTTGAATTGCGATACAAAACTAATTGCGATTTTGAGATGGCAATACCACATTATATTATTATATTATATTGGGAGAAAATACATTCTTCGTATATTTGGGTTCCGTCGCTACCCAACTCTGCCCAATACGGAATATATTATTTTCTCCCAACTAGCTGCCAATATAACGTGTTATTGCCGTCTCAAAATCACAATTAGTCCCAGCCTGACCAATCGATGAAATCGATAATCAATATCAGTCGATGATAATCAATGCCAATTAATCGATTGACATTGGAAATCGATGACCAATCGATGAGGGAAAATTTTGTGACTTTTAACATGATCAATTTTCATCGATTATCAATATTATATAAGCTTAAGCTTAAGCTTAAGCTCATAAAACCTGTATAAACCTGCAGTAATCTTAAGACTCTTAAAGCTTAAATATTTATACAATGACGCAAAAATCTTACCACCAAATGGAAGTTTTGCAGAAAGTATCTGACCTGCAGATATTCATTTCCAAGTGGTTCCTTGGCCCTTGAAAAGACGCTTGGCTCTGAGAATACCTCATTTAAACCATTAACATCGCCGATTTGTATGTCACTGTTCGCCAAACACGTTCTTATCTTGTCTTTCAGGCACTGCAAACTACTTTCAACCACGTCCTCTGTGTTTGCAAGGATCGCATCCATGGCCTGCTGGCTAAGTTGATTTTCCTCCTTAGTTTTTTAAAATAAATAGGGCAAGAAACTTCGTGATATCGTGAATGTGGTCCCCAGCTTCATGCTCTTCATCAGAGTCACGCTCAACATCGCTTGAATTGTCATCATATTCTTCAACATCTTCGAAATCTTCTTCAGTTCGTTCGGCTAGGTCTTTCTTTGATTGTTCTCTTCGAATATGAGTCTTGAAAGAAGAAAATTTGCGAAACGATCGACCACATTCGCCGCATGTTATCGAAAAGTTCGGCTGGTGACTATGGATAAACTTGATATGGCTTAGCAGCTTCTTGAAAGAATGGCCAAGAAAGCCGGAGCAAATAGGACACGAGTACATCGATAACAATCCCTCGAGTTCCTCCTCGTCTTTCCCGCGTTTGTTTCAGTAAAGCGCGAAACAATCGCTACGTCACGGATCACCGGAATCACATGATATCTAACAGCCAATGGGTGATACAGAAAAAGGCGCCAAACTAGAAGTGATATGTGAGCGAACGGTTCATTTTCAGCCTTTTGCGCTCGCCTTCGAACTGTGAGTTACTCTGCTGTCTGTGCTGTCCAGATTTTTCTTAGAATTCGTCGTGTCGCGATCGCACCAACCGAACGAAACTATGGAGAAATCATTTGATGAGGTTTCGTCATGGCTGACTGAAAACGGCTTTGCCCAATACGCTTCAAAGTTTCACGGTAAGTGGGCTAAGATAATAGCGAACAGTTTGAGTGCTTTGTTTATCGATTAGAGCATTGTAAGCCTTTTAGATTCTTCAAAGTGCCATTGTGTCGATTTAGTGGTAATACTTTTGGGACCACGATATAAACTTAATGTTTCTAGACCCTGGGGAATGTTCTAATATAATATAGCTTTCTTTTCTGGCAATGTAGAAATCGATTGCTTCGTGTGTTTGTGCAGGCATGGAACGATCCACGGAACAGGCTAATTTACATAAACGTGGTTTATGGCGGGAGAACTTTGTTTGCACGTGTTTATACTGGTAGAACTCGACTAAATTAGGTCTAGGTTTAATATACCCCTAACCTTATTCTTCAGGATTCTTATTTAATTTCACGATGGCTGGCGACTGAATGATCCAATTTAATTTTTTAGTATAAAAATTATGCTAATATTAAGCTCAACTTGGTTGAATTTTTTCCACATAGAAGTAAGCTTATAAACTTATTGTGGTGGCTTTCTGTGTTGTCGTTGCTGCTATTTTTTGAAGTGGTATAAAAATATAAGAAATTGCAAGTTATGAAAAAGCCACGAAATGGCCAATGGAATGGGGGGCATTTGACTTCCAACAGTAAATATATGAAATATATATAATAATCTACCTTATTGTCCACAAAAGGAAACTGAGTCCATTATGCTGACCAGTGCCAAATGAATTTTTAGCCAATTTGTGGAAAGTGGTGATGACCCCCAAATATGCATTTTTCACGCACAGCTACAAACTCTCTGGTTTAGTTATATGTTTGAGTGACACTTAGCCATCATGGTAATTAACTTGGAGTGGGATTAAGATATTGAATCAATTTGCAGAAAACCAGATCGATGGCGAGGCTCTTTTGGGTCTTACTGAAAGGGCTACTGAAACCCTTATTCCAATCATTGGCCAAAGGATGAAGTTCCTTAAACTGCTGGAAGACTTACGAGGGAAGAAAACTGCAGCTGTGACCCCACCTCAACTTCCAGTCGTTGATAATGGTGACGAGGTGGCCGATGAGCCTCAAACATCACATCAAACAAGGTATATATCAAAAAGTAGGCTAAATATGTTTGTATAGTTATAATAATTCTACATTGTGTTATGGCCTTCATCATTTTTGTGAGTCATCGATTTCATTTTGTACATGTATTTTATAAAAGCCTTTATTTATAAGGCAATAATTGTATAGCCTTAGGCAGATAGCGTTACATCTGAATTTCCAAACTCGAACAAAAATTCAGTAATATTGCCCATAACACAAATGATCTCAGTGTGAATGTGTAAATCGACTATCTTGGAGTTACAAAATCATTTTGGGTGATGAAATCAAATGAAAAGTTTATTTAGGTCAGGACAAAATCTTATTCAATTTACAATAATTTATTCATTAAACATTCATTTTCAAGCAAATTGGAAGTTAAGATTCTGGTTTATTTGCATCAAGCCTTAATTTTGATTTTACAGTGCTGTAAAATGGCTGTTGAGTAAGGTGGCATTGGCCGCCTTTAACCAATATCTCACTCGAGTATAACTTTGTGCTTGTTAGTGAGAACTGTAAGACCAGAAAACAAGGCATGTATAAACTTATGTTGATGCAGTCTCTGCTGTTGTGTAAGGTGGTAATAATTTATCGCCTTTTACTAACACCCCTTTTGAGTGGAATATTCGCTCATCAAAGGGGAGATACATAAATTTATACCTGGTAAATTTCAGAAAGAAGAAAACATCTAAACATTCATTGGCAAGTAGAAGACGGCAACGTTTAGCCCGCAACAAACGAAAAAGGGAAGAGAAAAAGCTTTTGAAAAGAGGATTGACCACATTAATTCAAGACCTTAAGAAGGAGAATGAATCCCTGACCCAAAAGTTTAATGTAGAAACAGCTATCAAAGAAAAATACTTTGAAATGTGGAGAGCATCTGAAAAAGAAAAGGACAAGATTAAAACTTCTAAGTTAGTTTTGCATGGTTACCATAAAAATGTACTTGTAGCAACCAGTAATGAAACTGTTGGTAATAAAGTTAGAGATATATTACAAATAGATCCTTCTTTGTTGGAAGATATGGAAGATACATCTGTCAAGCTGGGTAAAGGAAGATTTGGTACTGTCTTTTTGAAAAAATTTAGATCATCACCAGTAGCTGTCAAATATTTTGATTCATCTGTTACAGCTAGACTTGTTGAAAAGGAAGCCTTATATTTAAGACAGTGTTGCCACATTAACTTGCCATTAGTTTATGGCATGAACAACACTCAAAAGCCTTTTTTTATTGTTACGCAGTTTTATGGAAGTGAGAGTTTGAAGCCAGTAACATTACATAGTATTGTAAGAGAAGAGGCAGAAGTTACAAAATTAGGTTCAGAAAACTGGCTTCACATTGTGACACAACTTTGCGATTGTCTGAGTTACCTTCACGGTAAAAAAATTATTCACAATGACATTAAGAGTGATAATATAGTTATTGTATGCAGCTCAAGAAGCTTCTTTTCTCCAGTTCTTATTGATTTTGGAAAGGCATGTTTTGTTTATGATGCAAAAAAGAAAATCCTTTCTGAGGAAGAAAAAGGTAAATATTATAAAGAACACTTCCATATTGCCCCGGAAGTTATCGAAGGAACACATGCTAAATCAATTTTAAGCGATATTTATTCCTTTGGGGTAGCGATTGCCAGTATTTATAGTTATACTAAGTATCGTCCATTGAAAGAACTTGCCAAACGGTGTTTAAAGCCTGTTGCAAGTAGGTGCACCTCATCTGAACTTCTTAGTATTGTTTTAAATGGTTTGTAGAGGTTTTGTAATATTATTACCAGTAACCCTTTTGCCTCCAAGAGTACGTACAAAAGTTCAAAACTGGAAAAAAATCCCCAAAATATTGATAAACAACCAGCACTTAACGGGTGTATTAATGAATATACTGCAGACCTGCTCTGTGGTTAGTATTCAAAGTACGTACATGTACATGTATCCTGTAAATTACACAGGTTTTGAATGAAGATTTACAAACCTACTGTACTTTGACTCTGGGCGTGAAGGGGTTAAAGATGAAACATTTTTAAAACATTTAAGTAATTAAAGTTGCTATACATACACTGTAGCAGTAATTTTTGTTCTGTTACATTCAAGTTTTATTGTAGAAATTTAGTGCTTTCTAGCCAATTGTGACTGCCAGATAACAATAGCAAGTCACTTGTCATTCAATTAACTTTGGAGAAAATAAAGGAGTGGAGTGTAATCTGTTAAAATATTGTCTCTGGATTATTATATGGATGTTTTTCGCTTACAGGTAGGATGGGCCGATACACCTTTCTCAAAATTTGATACGACGTGACTCTGATATTGGGATTGATTTATATTGGGATTTTCGATACTCTGATCATGATGCAGGGTTGGAAGCCGAAAATGCTCAAAGGACTAGGAGTTTGGCTGCAATTGTCGTAAATTTTGTGAATGTACATGTACATGTATTTGCCTGTCATGTGGTATTGGCCCATCCTTATTGTTCACACCGGGAAACCAAATTTTCCTCTTGCTCTCTCTCTCTCCCTCTCTCCCCCTTTTTGGATGAACATACAGTGTAGGCACTGTGGCAATACAACCATTCTGAAAATAAATTTGCTCCCTTATGAAATTACATTTGTGTACATAACAAGAAGCTGGTTTCTTTATGACAGCATTTGATTGCAACTATCGTTCAGCTGAAAAAGATACATGCACAGTATTAATGTGAGCAAATGATGGCATAGCGAAATAAGTTTCCTTGTATTAAAAGGGAGTGTTTCACGGTTCGGCGCCGAACCATGAAACACTCCCTTTAAGCTTATTAGTTATTCTGTTCTTAAATTATTCTCTGTTAAGGAAGCGACCAGCTGTTGCCCAAGCACAAAGTGGGGCTGTTGTTCTCAATGCAAGGCTACCGTGGCCTGCAGTTTTAGATTTGCCTACCACTTTTAGACCAGACGTGGTACAGGCTTTACAAGAAAAAGATGGCTCCAAGGTGACAAAAAAAATACGGAAGAATTTCATAACAAGAATATATGAGCATTTCTCCAGGTTCACTCTGTAAGTACAATACTGCAGTAAATAATAAGGTCATTTCTGGTTTGCCTATAGCCTGATTTTCTAAGAAAGGGAAGGTGCAAGGCAGCTCTCGTGAAAATTAGTTATTTATTTACATGCAAAAAGACGGATTGTCAAAGGCTATGCACCAGCCCTCCTTGTAAAGTAAAATTAAGTTACCAAAAAAATACTCATAGCACGGTAACATTTTGAATACAGTTAAGAAGAAATTATCGATAAATTAGCTCCCAAGCTGACCCCAAGAGAGAAGTCATTACATATTTTAATTAAAAAGACGCTTCATGTCAGTTCAAAACAAAATGGCGTGCGTGTTTATCATTTTTTACGAGGTTTGACATTAATTTTCTCGAGAATGCTTGAGAATTTAATTGCGGGGTCACTTGGAGAAGTGAATTAAAGTGATATGTTTCAAATCGTATTCAAAATGTTACCGTGCTATGAGTAGTTTTTTAGTAATTAATTTTTGCACTTATTGCTCGAACGTTGAGCGGAATCCGTCTTAAAAGCAACTCTTTAATTCATACAATAACACTTTTTCCCCAACAGCATTTCCCTCTCTTAATAAATGGCCAACAGCCTAAACAATCAATGAAACATTGTTGATTAAATAAGTTTTCAGACTGAACATGAATGATTCTCAATGATTGCCATCAACCAGCTTGTATCAGTTTTCATTGATTGTGTCCATTTGGATAGACTTGATAGATATATAGTTTGAGTTTTTCTACCAAATAACTGCTGCTTATGTTGTATCAGGCTGTTTCTACTATTCTAGACAAAAATTATTGATCTAAATATATGTACATGTATGTATACAATAGTCATGTATTTCAATTTTGCAACATTTGGAATTGTGGACCTTTTATTAAATTGTCAGTTTTTACATTTGATATGTTTCAGTTATCCGACAAAACAGCAAGTACTGGAGATATCACAGCTTATTATTAAGAATTATCCATTCTTAAAAGATAAATCTGTTGGGACTGGATATGTAAGTATATTTTCTCCTTTGTGTGAACTAGAATCCACTGGATGCATGTTATTAATTAATTTTTCCATGCTTCTTGGATACCCCAGTGGTCTTCCTTTAACAGTTATTTCCTCAACAGCATACCCTCCTTTGAAATTGATTAAGTCCCCCCCCCCCCTCGAGCAACTAAACTCCTTTTCAAAGAAAGATTTTGTGATACAACTTGATTACTCTGATAAATATTGTGTATTATGTTACGTAATCATCTAAAGTAAAAATTTGCAAATGTTAAAATATACTTTTAAATTTATAGGACTCCTGGTTTGCGCAGCTATACGAAAAAATTCCGCAATGAGCGCAAGTCAATTGTGAACGACCCGGAGGTGATTCTCCATAAAAGGAAAAAAACAAAAGGATCAGAGGCCCAGCCTGTGGCGCTGAAGCTGAGGCGAGGGGGCATCAATTGGGAGCCACCCTTTCCTGAGGGAGAGGATGAGCACTCAATGAAGCGCCACAAAGAGTGGCTGCAGAGTGAGGCCAAAAAAAGAAACCCAGATTGGGAAAAGGTGGAAAGGCGAATGGTTCTCACCTTCCCAGATCGTAGGAAGCTGATGAACCAAAACATCGAGCTGACAGAAGTGAGGGCCCAATATCCTGCTTTGTTCAACTTCGAACAGGTATAATAATGCTTCCACATTTAAGATAGCCTGGCAGGCATAGTCAATCGATAGAAATCAATATCGAAAATCAATCAAAATCAATCGTTGATTACTATCGATTGATATTGGCAATCGATTACAATCGAATGCACATAAAAAATTGATAGCAGTCGATAATCTATCTTACGTGTATCATGAATTTATCGATAGTTTGCAGTCTTGTTGTTTCAAGCATACAGCTGTTTCGAGAAAGGCTGTCGGAAAAAAGCGCACGCGACAATCCCGAAAGGTATGGTGGGTAGTTTTAAGTTCACGGTTCCTTGACTTCAGAATTTCAGGGAAATCTGAGAAATTGGCACAAAACGCCATGGACGATTGTCCGTCTATCGATTGACTATACTTGGAGATAGCGCAGCCTAAGACTTTCCAGTTATTCTATACAAAATGTAGCTCCCACTGGGCTGAGGATTTGTAATAAATTATTATTGCTTCATGGTACATGTACATGTATTAAAGTAAATTACCATCAATAATACCTGTCAATACCATCAATAAGACCTGCAATTTGAGTGGTACTCTCAAAGCCCTGCTATCAAACAGTCATCTGAGATCTTTAAAATGTGCATATGTTGATCGTCAAGTAATAAGAGAATCTGTTATTTCAGACACCATTAAGAGCAAAAGTGTCTGCATTAATGGCGTGACTATTAACCGGGTTAATTGTAAGAAAAATGCCTGCATCATGACCAAAACTATCCTTGATAACGAAGTATTCTGCATTACAGTGTAAGTGGGTGTCCTTGCATTAATGGCGTGACTATTAACCGGGTTAATTGTAAGAAAAATGCCTGCATCATGACCAAAACTATCCTTGATAACGAAGTATTCTGCATTACAGTGTAAGTGGGTGTCCTTTAAAGCAGTTATTTTGTCTCTCGATCTGAACAGTCCATCATAATTATTATTTTTAACAGATCATTGCAGAATTTGAAAGGATCTTGGGGGTGGATAGCAGTATTTTGGTCCATTTCCAGCATAATTTCCACCAAGTCTGTGACCAGATCCTTGCAATGGGAAAGGCAAAGGAAAGCAAAAAGAAGTGTGGGATGGAGGACTTCCTCACTCTCTTAGATGATGAATTTAATGAGGAGGAGGATACTGCAAACAATCATGGTAAGGCTGTTGTTTTTCAAAGTCAAGCTGTTTATGTAATGGTTGCAATAGTAAAAATGCAGATAGCAAAGATGAAAGGTATTACACAAGTAAAAATTTGGTGCTTTAGAGGTGCATATGATGCACATGATTTAGGCCCTGTTTACATGGAAAGAGGATGATCCTAGTGCTATTAGGATCATCCAAGCAGGCGGATCGTCTGAGCGCGACATGTTGATGTGGTTCTTAATCAGGGGCGGCGCTTATTTAAAACTTCTAATTACTGTCTCCTTTGTGATCGGAATCAATGAGCTGCATCGGAGGCAGTTAATTGGTTTAAAATGAACCATATCGTTTTTACATTGTTACTTTACATCTTCAAATAAGCGCCACTCTAGAGCTCAAGTGCTCCGAATGAGTGCCACATTGTTGTTGAGGGTTACGGCGCTAATTCGGGAGTGGCGCTTTTTTGAGTAAATATGGTAAGACCTTTGGTCTGATGCTCCTTGTATATTCAGTATGTTAATTTTGTTGCCTAAATCATTTTATTATTTGCTGCCGGTAATAAATAAAATTAGCTTCTTTAATTTTATCTCAGATGAGATAGCAGAGGTTGCCATGGCATTGCTACCGTTTTTGCTGAAGTCAAGTGCCAAAGATGGACTGACTCAACTGCAGGCCTTTGTGCACTTTCTCCCAGTAAGTGACATTAAATGCTAGTAACTCATAAGGGGAGTGAGTAAACTAAACGTATTCTTCTCTCGTCTTATATTAATTACCCATTACATATAGAGGTGCACTTCAGGTGTAAATATGTTTGTATTGCAGTTGTATTTTACTTGGATCTTCATCAGTATTCAAACTGAAATGACTTATCGCCTTGCTATTTCTTTTACAGGAGAAGAGTAAAACTCCAAAGCAAGTGGCATTGGAAAGGGAGCAACCATTCCCATTTATCATTGTGGAAGGAACCCTTGATGCCCCTGAAGAGCTGCACTTGGCTGCCGATAAGCAGCTGATCTGTTCATTCAGGGGGAACCTTGTAACGGCAACTCTTGGGCTTCTAGCCTCGTATTATGTTTTCATGTACAATTATCCAGTTGCATTAAATAGTATGTTTTTGTACTTTCAGAAATGCATTTTACAAATACATGATGGCAGGAAGCTTCCATCTTCTGTCATCACTTTTGTAAACGACATTGACCGTTTGTCAAACAGTGCTGGACCTTAACGAGGTTTATAATTTGATAGCCATCAGGCATCACCTGGTACAACTGTAGCTAAGTCTGACTGAATTATGTCTGAATACTAAGTGATGGTTAGTACACAGTTGTCCCAAGCTCATGTGAGTCAGCTACATGTATATGATATTGCATCGGCAGTAAATGGCAAAATATATAACTGCGTGTATGGGGATTTAACTAATAGATTCTAAGAGATATTCTAAGAGATAGAATAGAAGCGAAGAAATCCCAGAAATATTCCAGCTCAAACCCATTTTTTACTAGTCCTGGACTAGTTAACTACCACTAAGGTCGAGCACTGTCAAAGGTTGTAAATAGCTAGCCATATGTTCGGTCATCTATCATATCTATTGTTGCATGAATCTAAGCATGGGCACATCAAGAAAAAACATGTCTCTATATAAAGGTCCTATAATATTATGGTATCAAACATTTGAAATTTTTAATATAAATTGCATGTATAGGTGAAACTTTCACACTTATAACTTGACTAGAAAAGAGTTTGTTTTACGTACATGTTTTCCAATGAGTTTAATTTATTTGAACACTGAAAGGATTTATTTTGGCCACGTTTAAGCACAATTTCATTCAGTTCAGTAAGAAACAACTTCCTTTCAGAGTTCATGCAACAGGCTGTCAAACTTCAAATGTTCCACAGCACAAATTAAGTTTGACACCAAATTAAGTCCTTGTGCACTTTTCCCAAGTTGGCAAGCTTTTTTAGTTACTGTTTTTGCAACTGTCTGTATGACACTTGTTATTAAAATAATGTGTTATTCTTTTTGGAAAGATTCAGTTGACACAATTTTTTGGGCTCAAAGTATAGTGTACATGTGGATAAATTTATTGTATCCAAGTTTATTTGCCCCTCTTTTTTAAAAACTTGTGTCTTAAAATATATTGATTATTGTATTCTGAAGAATTATTGCATCACTGTTTTGCAGTGTGTGATGTAAACAATAATTATTATAAACTAATTTTGTGAAGATAATTTTACAAATTTTTGTTTAGTATCAGTTTAATACTGTTTGTTCTGAGTTGCATTTACTCAATAAACGAGTTAACCTGGATACAGTTCTTCTGAGTTCTTTTTACACCGTAAATTGAGTACAGTTTACTCATGTTCTGAGTAAACTGTCATTTTACTCAAAATAAGGAGTCATTGTGGATTCATTTCACTAAAGTGCTTTTACTCAATATATTGAGTAAAGTTTACTCATGTGTTGAGTTATTTTACTCCCACATGAGTAGTTTTAACTCGATCTTGCGAGTACATTTTACTCAGCATAGATGGTTCAGTTCACTCAATATTTGGTGTCATTGTGGATTCAACGTTTTACTCATTATTTTGGGTTGTATTTACTCGACTGTTTTTGCTGTGCACATCACCTGCTCAAATAATCTTCAGCATATTCTTCTCTGTCAAAATATTTACACGCGACACAGACGTTCGACTTTATGATATTTGAGGGGGATGATTTGTGAACATATTTAAAACAAAGCCGAAAAAAATTTACATTTGTGAACATGGTTAAGGTAAGACAGAGCTAAATTATTTTTGCACGTTTTCGTTTGGTGAAAAAATGATACACGTGTATTTTTTTTAGTGAAAACAATTAGTAATGTTTGGCAGGGACGTTGCGACGTTGCTGAAAGAATTATATTTCTTGAAAAAGGAACGAGAAACAACCAAATATAGACTAAAACCCGCCTTCATATGTAACAGTCTGGAAAAAGCGCATCTCTAAATCTGATTTTTTGTCTTACTTTTTGCAGGCTTTTGAGAAATTTGTCTGGGCAGCTAGAGTTGTTCATGTTCTTGTTTCGTCCTGCATGCGATGGAGAAGGTATTAACATTCGTTAGATATTATAATTAAGTAGCAAATCGTCCGGTTTGCTTATTTCGTTATGTAATTTAATCAAGTTGTTTTCTGGCTGTTTTGATTTTTGAACGTCTTGTTAAAGCTCCGCTTGAAACAAACTGTATTGACTGATTTCCAGATTCATCCCTGTCCATAGCTTTACTTTAGAAGTTTCAAGGCTATTTTCTGATTAGTCGGATTTGCTTTTCTCCTGCCATATGTGCGGTAGAAGTGAGCTTTCAGATTTGTGTAAATCAACTGACAAGCAGCTGACAAATGCTGATTCAAGAATGTCATTCATACTCCTGTCCAAAACTGCCGAAATGTAAACAATTAGACTTTGCCAGATTAGTAGAAAATTGATTTTTATACCGTTGAATGAATTTCCCACACAAAGAAAAATTTCATGGATTTTTGAAACGGAAATAAATACATTTTTATTCAGCCAAAGAAAACATTAAATTCTAACCTGACGACAGTCGGGGGAGTAAGTTTGGCAAATCTTCGTGGAAGCACTCGACGAGTTTCCGAATCTTTATATCCAATCAGAAACTAGCACGAGCACTCACGAGTACTCCGAAAGCATTCGCGCCAGCAAATACGTCATGTTGCTAAGCAACTTCGGGGACGAACACCGCGGGCGTCGAGGCGGGATTTCGTCATCAACTGGTACTTGTCTGACTCGCCCCAGTCGTCTCTCTTGTCTCCTTTGTTGGGAGTCGCAAGACCCCTTGCGCTCCAGAGAGACGACTGGGACGAGTCAGGGTACTTGTTACAATAAACGAAGACAATAAACGAACGTCCCACAAACCTGCTTAAAAAAGTTAAAACATTTGGTTTGTTATCATCCGTGAGTGAGCCGACGTTGCACGCTTGTTTCCAGTGCATTGAAAAACGCGCATGTTTATTTAGTGCAATAACTGTAAACGTTTTATTGTGCATAGATACAAGAAGCCCGATGGTAGCACGAAAGGAGGCCAACCTTCAACTCAATCAGGGACGAGAAAAGGTAGCCAGAAGAACGCTGGAATTGGTTTTGAAACAAGATCATTCAAAGGAAAAAGCAAGGTAAACGTGACAGAACGCGCGGTAAATCAGTTTTAAGCGGGACCGCGGGGACCGCGTAAATTTACCGCACTTGGCTGGAGTTTAAGTACAACTAGAAAGCAAGTACGAGCTAGATATGAATTGTAAAACTGTTTGTTAGAATACCTTCGGAGCACAAGCTATTTCCAAGAAATTACTTCCCGAGTGGTTTGCGAATATACGAAGGAAGATGTCACGCGCGCGAGCATGCATGTGACACAAACTCGCGTGTAACGCGCGCGCTTTCCTCAATGTTGTTTTCGCGTTTGCATGTGTTCGCTTCGAGTTCTGATTGGTTCATTGCACTCTACACCGTCTTTTCGCTTTGCTTTTAGTCTCAGTAGTTTTGCTGCAGTTATCATGAAGAAACATTTTTATACTGATAGTTTCATTTCAATTTTATTAGATTTCGGATGAACTTCGTCAGCTTTTAACATCGCTGCCCAAAGTAAGAACCAATGAAGGCCTTAAAAAGGTAAGATTCATAGAATGTGTTTTGCCAGATATCAGCTCAGTGTCTTCCAAAACTCATGTTGTGTCAACCTCGTTCCCAGAGTCCTCGTTACTCGGAACGTGCAACAAAGACCTCTGGACAAAGCGTTCCGCCTGACATGCGCAGTAAGACCGGAAGTCCAAGAATCTTGTGTGCGTCCCTTTGAAACATTGAGTCGAATACATGTGCAGTAGAACCGGAAGTCCAAGAATCCTGTCATGGCGGAACGCTTTATCCCAGAGGGATCCCAGAGGTCCTTGTTGCCCGCGAGGACTCTGGGAACGAGATTGATGTTGTGTCCGTCTTCTTCCTCAGATCCAGAGGCTGTGTCGTAGTACGCGTGCGTTCATGATATTTCCGCTGGAAAGAGAAGCTGACCTGTCTCGCCTTGTTGGTTATGAGAGGTGAGTAGTTTCCGATCGGTCTCCGAATAGTTATCGAGAGTTGTCGTTAATTTCCGGCAATTGTCGGCACAACCTACCGGAATTTGTAGTTGTGCGTTTAGTTAATTTTATTTCTTGTTTAATATTCATTTCAGATACGACAACGGTCGAGTGCTGGCTTGTCAAGGGAGAATACCAGAGAGGTTTTATTACGTACTATCTGGTAGAGGTATATAAACAGTTGGACCAAGACTTTAAGCCTTAGACAGTTGTATCTTTGAAAATAAGGGTGATTTTGTGCGACCAAGGACTTCGAAATTCCTGCGGATAGGATACTCTCTACGCTATCTCGAGAGCGAAATGACGGGCTATGATCAGAATATAAATACATCGTGGCATTACAAGATAATTACAGGGATGGCGAAGCGTGTGTGTGTGGGTGGGGGGTCCTGGATAGCTCGACGTCTGGAAATAGAGGGGATACTGAGGCGGAGATGGTCAAATTACGGTGTTCTGACGGATTCTCCATATGCATGTACGCAGGGTACAGGGTATATATATTTAAGTAAATCATAACTCCAACATGTATTTGTTGTTTATTATTTATCAGTTAGTAAAGTTTGCGTGTATGACCTGGCCGCTGGCGTCACGAAGATGTCATTTGGAGAACTGATGCAAGGGAACACAACTGATGTAAGTTTATAAACATGTCACACAACTGAAGCAAGTACAGTGAACGTGAGACGACAAACGCACCTCAAGACCGCATTTTTATCGACCCGACTCGGCATTCAAGTAAATTAAAGTGGTTTTCACAGTTCAGTTGAGTGTCGTGAAACCAAAACCAAAGAAATTACGATGGCCAATCACAACAAACTTAAACAACACAATGAACCAATGAGAGCTCGAAGCAAATACACATAACCGGCGCCAAGCGCGGGAAAACGCGTGTGACCAAGTCGCGATTGGCTTTGGTTTTGCATCTGATTGGTGGAGTTGATGGCGCGAGATTTTTAAACCAATCACAGAGCACAGTAAAGCAAAACCAAAGTAATCCCGAAATTACTATCGACACTCGAGATAAATGAGTAGCTGTGTTTTCCCTAGCTCTTCGCGTTGCATTTTTCATACATGTACAGCGGTTTTGAGTTCTTCGAAACTTTTATGAGTGTTTCCATATAATAACTCTATTGAAACAAAAGATGATTTTGTGAAATAAACGCTCGCGATATAATTTTCTGATCCCACATAGTTATGATGAAAGGTTTTCCGCCAATCACAGCACCCGCGAGAATCTTGTCTATAATTATTTCATAAATATTTCCACCACGTTGCTAGCGCCTCTGCTAGTTATTCAGTGTCAATCATGTGATTTTCATCTAACATATCCTTTTCCTGCGGAAAATAAAATAATGAATTAAGGACTGTTATTTTTCTTGTCTTTCTCAAAGCCTGTGGAATTAATGAACGGCACAACAAGAGAGCACTCACTGATATGTAAAGGGCCTGTGGAAGTACTTGTACTTGATAAAGAGGTAAGAATGAGTTAGAACAAGAGAGTATGACTCTCTCTCGGTTAGAAAGACACTTCAGGTCGGCGCACTCTGCAACAAATCCCTGCCTCCTACGCACCCAAAGAGCGTCTGTGTAGGAGGCTAGTGTTACAGAGACTTGTAGCAAGACTGTGTCACGGGGACACGTCCCTTGCGCGTGCGCACGAGGAAACTTGTTTCAATGACAGTCCGATTTGGTCTTTGATTGTTTTATTTTCTTATTTGGTCGTAGGTTATTCAATTTTTATATATATAATTTACAAGAGTGCTTGCTCCCGCTACTAGTTACAAAACTAATCGCGGCGGGAGCAAGAACACGAACAGTACATACGAGGGGACAAGCCCTTCAAATCAAACCACTTTGAATTCGTGAGACAAGATTTTTTTTGAAGAAAATTAGCCTGCGTGGCAGGCGTAGAAAGGGGAGGGAGCAGGCTAGACGAAAATAGGTAGTTTAGACTGTTCACAGCCTCTCTATTTTCTCAGATCGTTGTAGCCGCGAGCGAACTGGAACTGAGCGCGAAGCGCGAGCGCTGGGATAGGGGGCGGCCCGCTCCCCACCCCCACCCCCCACCCCCTCGCACTCCGCGCTCGCTGTTACCGTCGAGAAAATAGAGAGGCTGTGAACAGTCTACAGGTAGTTCACACAAAGGGACTCGTTGTGCCGACCTTAATTAACTCGTACGTGCTTAGCTACGAAATGTGCCAAGATCTATAACTGGCGCAAATGCAAAGCCACTTTACCGCTCATTAAAAACCTTTTGTTTAGTGACTTTTTCATTACCGTTTCCGTTGTAGTTGTAATGAAAATTTTGACGGCCGTTAGAATAACATAATAACAGCCTCAGTTGTAAGGGGACAAAGAAACAACGACGTTTTTATTAAAAGATGAGATTGTAATAACGCCAATTGGATTTTTAGGGGCTTAATATTTCATCATTCCTACTCGTCGTCTTATTGCCAAAAGACAGTAAACATAATACAAATTATTGTGGTTTCCTTACGCCTGTAGATAGTGTTTTTATAAATGGTTATTCATGTGTAAAACAAACAGCTACAAGTTGTAATTAATCATATCCAAACAACATTGCAATACTTCACTGATCATGCTCAACGAATCATTGTAAACTTGTTTTCGCACTGGAACTCAGTATATCTACGCGAACGACGAAACCAAACTTGGACAATATCAGCGACAGTTACAGCTCTTGGTAAGTTAAATGGGTTATCAGCTTGTAAACTTTCTAAACGACAGTGACTTATAATAAACAAGGATTGTGACGGCTGAAATTGTGTTGCAGGATTTCATGGAGTTGATGAACACGAGCCCCGACAGTGGTTTACCGATTGAAACATTAAGGTATTGTTTACCTAAAGTTCTTGTGAACTTCTTGTAATCTCTTTGACACATATATGGCGGCCATTTTTGCACAGAGAGAACTGTTTGCACCCTCAACAAAGGACAACAGAATGTAAGCGCCGAGGACCATCACAGTTCTGCATAATTTTGTAAAGATGCCGTACATTGCGGAAGTTTAAGCGCCATTTTTAGGCGTTTGTCTAAACAGGCTATGCTGTGAGTTGTTCTTGTTCAAAATGACATTAAAAAACGTAGTTATTGCAGAGCTGTATCTTCATTTCAAATGTCTCAAAACACATTGTGGCACTTTGGTTATGCATAGTTCAATGTTTTAGATTGAAGGTAGTAAAGTTATTCAAAGTTCGGTTTTGTACTTCACGTGACTTCATGCGTAAAACCCCCAAAAACGACAAGAGCCACTAATTAGCAATGCACAGCCCTAAAAGGAGTTAATTACTAACATATTTAGCAAAGCTAGATCGCAAGGCGTAGTCGAAATGAGTTTGACTCTCTCTGACAAATCAGTAATGCAAGCACTTGCCTTTTCAAAACTTGTTTCATGCACTATTAAACCTAGCGAGGAAGTTGTGTCAAAGGTGGTTCTTCCAACCTAGTACCCAGGCGTTCCCTTCCAGCTCACTCGATTTGGCGCGAAGTAGCTAATCATTTTTTATATTTCTTAATCCCGTGCAGGTCAATTGAACTTTTCCGAAACTTTCCATTGGAAAAGTTTTTCGACGAAAAAGATGCCATTGTGACCAAATACTTTGCGTATGTATAGTAAATGACATAACTCCTTCTCTGCATCTTTGAGGTTCTGGAATTTTTCTTGCAACATGAACGTAACGAAGGCATCACATGAGAGAAGTTGGAGAAGAAATTTAGCGTGTAACACTCCCTTCCATCCATGAAACTTGTCTCGCAACGAAAACTCGAGAGATGGATTGCACAGAACGTAGAAAATGTTCTAATTTGCTCAATTTTACTTGCTTAGTGGCAGCGTAGGACAACTATCTGGAAAATTGTCTCCCAAACGCGTTGCGTCACAAGTTGGAAGAAAAATTTCCAATTATAACAAAGCCTATAAGTTCGCAATGTGTGCCACCTACACCAAACAGATAGTTTACTCAGATAAACAAGGTTTTCCCAATAATTAAGAGGCTGTCTCTGTAAGATCCTCATACCAATTTGGGCCACATAACAGATTTCCTTGAAACTTTGCATGCGAGTAACACCTAATGTGGTTAGTTTCAAAATGCATTTCGTTTTGGCTCTAACTTTATTTTGACGGATTTACGAGGGGGGTCCCGTGGGGGTCCGAAATGGTGATTTTTGGGTCTTCAAATTTTCCATTTTTTCATAATTTTAACATCTTCTCACTTCCCTTGAAATTCATTGCCAGACATCATCCTGCCGTGTGGTGGTAGGTATATGATCTGTTAATACTATGGTATAATTAAAGTTTCCGTAACATCATTTCAACTGGTTAAATTTTAACTTTTATGGTACCTTCATTGACAGCTTATACGAAAAGGTTAAAAGTGGGTGTACAAAAAATCATATAACTCAAAAGTTAGACTTTGCACAGATGTTTCGTTGCATTTGTGGAGAGATAAAGACTTGATCTTCAATGCTATTGAATAAAATTTTCCGGCCAGCAGGTATTATCGCCTAGAGGTCATTGTAAACTGTATCAGTATTTCAAAATTTTCTAATTAATGGGCGAAAAGAAGGTCAAACATACGCGTGAAATTTTGATCCAAATAATGTTCTTTTCCATCATAATCACGTATAAATAGTTTCTAAACACGTTTTTCTGCTTTACTTTAGCAGTACTCATCCAAATAAAGCTGGAAAAAATCATAAAATGACCTCATTATTTATGCATATTGATGCTCAAAACACAAGTAGCTGTCAAATTTACTCTACTAAACAGCCGATCAAATTTCTTGATATACACATAGTTTAGCTTACTTATTCGATGGGGGAAAACAGTAATCCAAGAACAAGACAAAACAAGGTATAGATGGTATATTGTAACAAATTTAAACAGTCAAACAAATCTGAAGAAACTTACCCTTGATGACCTTGAAATCGACAACTCGCATGTTGGCATATTTGCCTAAGTATGTATAGCTGATTTCGCAGACAGTTTCCTTGAGATTAGATTACAGTTATAATTGTTGTTACAATTAGATCTATAATGATTAAAATTCACATAAAAATTGAAGCAATTACCTTTGTGATTGCGTGAACATTCTTCGCACACGGGACATTAATTACCACTTGCCGTGACAAGAATCACACTGTTATTCAACAAGGTAACCGCTGACCTAAACACCGACAATGTTTCCGAGAAATGATAACTGCGGGGAATCCCGTGGAATGTCTAGTTTACTAGGCTTGTCGATTGTAAAGATGGTATCAATGGCCATTGCTGTCACCAGGTGTTGTAATCTGTGACATGGCGAGGTGGATACAGAAACTTTACGGTTGCAATGTTCAGATGGGAAGTAAGAGGAATTCCCAAAGGGGGGAGGGAGAGGGGTGGCGAGTAATTGAATAATAAAGTGACCAAAATTAACCCCCAAATAATAACAAATACCTTTACTATAAGCCCTGCTCATATTTATGTACAGAAGGATTTTTTGGTTTTGCTTCATGAGAAGAATATTATAGGAACGAATTATGCGTTTCAAAAATAATTTGGTTACATTTTGAAGGCCGCATGATTTTTTTTAAGTGTTTGGGCTTATATTCGTTGGGGGAGGGATCTGAGGGTTTTTCCATTGTAGTTAATTCTGATTTGGGGCGCTTATTTTCGGTAGGGTGATGGGGAGACATGATAACATTGTGGTGTCTAATTGGTGATTTAGCCATTTTGGCCTGTATACCTTTTCTCGAATAATCTGAGGCATTTTTGGCAGGCATTTTATGATTTTAAATGCGGTACATCACAGTTCCGTGATATACCGATAGTAAGCCCCACTCATCCCAAAAATAAGCACCCCCTACCGAAAATAAGCGCCCCTACCGAAAAATAATCGCCCCAAATCAGAATTAACTACAATGGAAAAACCTTCAGATCCCTCCCCTAATGAATATAAGCCCAAACACTTTTAAAAATGTAACCAAATCATTTTTGAAACGCATAATTAGTTCCTATAATATTCTTCTCGTGAAGCAAAACCAAACAATCCTTCTGTACATAAATATGAGCAGGGCTTTATAGTAAAGGTATATGTTATTATTTGGGGGTAATTTGGTCACTTTATTATTCAATTACGCGCCCCCCTCCCCCCTAATTGAGAATTCCTCTTACTTCCCATCTGTACATTGCAACCGTAAAGTTTTTGTATCCACCTCGCCATGTCACAGATTACAACACCTGGTGACAGCAATGGCCATTGATATCATCTTTACAAATCGACAAGCCTAGTCTCGGGAACATTGTCGGTGTTTAACTGGTCAGCGGTTACCTTGTTGAATAACAGTGTGATTCTTGTCACGGCAAGTGGGAATTAATGTCCCGTGTGCGAAGAATGTTCACGCAATCACAAAGGTAATTGCTTCAATTTTTATGTGAATTTTAATCATTATAGATCTAATTGTAACAACAATTATAACTGTAATCTAATCTCAACGAAACTGTCTGCGAAATCTGCTATACATACTTCGGCAAATATGCCAACATGCGAGTTGTCAATTTCAAGGTCATCAAGGGTAAGTTTCTTCAGATTTGTTTGACTGTCTAAATTTGTTACAATATACCATCTATACCTTGTTGTGTCTTGTTTTTGGATTACTGTTTTCCCCCATCGAATAAGTAAGCTAAACTATGTGTATATCAAGAAATTTGATCGGCTGTTTAGTGGAGTAAATTTGACAGCTACTTGTGTTTTGAGCATCAATATGCATAAATAATGAGGTCATTTTATGATTTTTTCCAGCTTTATTTGGATGAGTACTTCTAAAGTAAAGCAGTAAAACGTGTTTAGAAACTATTTATACGTGATTATGATGGAAAAGAACATTATTTGGATCAAAATTTCACGCGTATGTTTGACCTTCTTTTCGCCCATTAATTAGAAAATTTTGAAATACTGATACAGTTCACAATGACCTCTAGGCGATAATACCTGCTGGCCGGAAAATTTTATTTAATAGCATTGAAGATCAAGTCTTTATCTCTCCACAAATGCAACGAAACATCTGTGCAAAGTCTAACTTTTGAGTTATATGATTTTTTGTACACCCACTTTTAACCTTTTCGAATAAGCTGTCAATGAAGGTACCATAAAAGTTCAAATTTAACTAGTTGAAATGATGTTACGGAAACTTTAATTATACCATAGTATTAACAGATCATATACCTACCACCACACGGCAGGATGATGTCTGGCAATGAATTTCAAGGGAAGTGAGAGGATGTTAAAATTATGAAAAAATGGAAATTTGAAGACCAAAAAATCACCATTTCGGACCCCCACGGGACCCCCCTCGTAAATCCGTCAAAATAAAGTTAGAGCCAAAACGAAATGCATTTTGAAACTAGCCACATTAGGTGTTACTCGCATGCAAAGTTTCAAGGAAATCTGTTATGTGGCCCAAATTGGTTATGAGGATCTTACAGAGACAGCCTCTTAAACAAACAAACAAACAAACGAGCCAAAGCAGGCATCTTAACGACTTTGACATATCTGTATTGCTTGCATGCTCGTGTTGAAGACATAGCCTCGGTCATACAGTGACAAGACAATATCTCCTAGTTGATGATTTTCTTTATTCTCATCACCTGTCTGCTTGAGAATGTATGGATAATGCAAGGAGACATTAGATGTTGATCACTCTTGACTGTATTTCAACTGATTATTTCTTGTAGGAAGGATGCAGTGATTGTAAGAGACAGCAACGACACTCCGTACTTCTACATCGTTAAATCGGTAAGAGATTAGTCAAATGATTCTAAGCATTTTCTGAAAGGTAAATCATTTTAAAATTGGTCCCGTCGCCCCCTTCCCCCTTCCCCCTTCCCCCTTCACCTTCCCACTTCTCCCTTCCCCCTTCCCCTTCCCCTTCCCCCTTCCCCCTTCCCCCTTCCCCCTTCCCCTTCCCCCTTCCCCCTTCCCCCTTCCCCCTTCCCCTTCCCCCTTCCCCCTTCCCCCATCTTCCCCTTCCCCATCTTCCCCCTTCCCTTTCCCCTTCCCCCTTCTCCCTTCCCCCATCTTCCCCCTTCCCCTTTCCCCTTTCCCCTTCCCCTTCTCCCTTCCCCCTTCCCCCTCGCTCTCACTCTCCCCCTCCCCGAGATGGTTCGCAGAGGTCTATAGTTATAGACCTCTGATGGTTGTCAATACACATGGCATGTATTTTGGAACAAAACAACATTAATAAGGGGGAGGGGTGCGGCAATAAAGACGGCTTGGCCTTCTCTGCTCAAACATTGTCGGCAAATGTCTCCACAGTGGGGGGGGGGGGGGGGGGGGAGGGTGGGCAGGGGGCGGGTACCCGGGAGTAGAGGGAGTGGGAAGTCTACAGAAGATGGGAGAAGAGAGGGAGGGAAGTGGGATTCCGAATGTGGGAACCGGGAGATTTAGGAAAACATTTCGCAACATTGCGTAATATTTTGCAATAGAAAATGAAAAATGAACAAAGAGGCAGGAACTACAACGGAAGGGACTGGAACTGGGAGGACAACGTGTTGTTTTCCAAATACCGACAGTCGCTGTCAGATAGTCTGCTTGAGTCTTGGCAATGTATTGAATCAATCAGTTACCATGGTAACATATGTTTGCTCGTTCACCACAGGGGAGGTGTAAGGTTGTTAGAAAGCAAGATGTTCTGGACATGAGCAAGACGACCAAACTGCCAAGCATCACCGTGACGAGAACGCCTCCACGTAAGATTCCAATACACCAAGAGAGCATGATCTAAGAGAAGCATTCCCCCATACATGGGTCTCTTCCAATGATCGTTTTTTGAAATGTATTTTTAACTTTCAGTCCATAGCTGACCTATTTTAAGAGCGCTACCTGATTGGTCTGTTCGAGTAACGTGATGTCGGAGCCTCGATAAGAAGGAAATAAAAATAACTTTCACAGCATGGCGCGAAACTATTAATAGATTTCAAAAATTATCATGGGGCGCGGGAATCCTTCTCTTAGATCATCCTCTCTTGCTCGGCGGTTACTTACAGTTCGATTGATAGCATTCTTTCAGACACTGTTTTAAAAAATATTCTTCACCTTGAACTACATCCGAGCTCTTTTACTACGAGTAGAATGCATGTGAATACCTTTTGTTTTTCGTTGTTAGTTTTTGCTCGACAATAATTACTCATCATCTTGTGTATCTTCACAGGCTCGACTCCGGTAAAAACCCTACAAGTCTACTGGAGGTATTACGCTTATTTCAATATTTATATATGGTTTCTATCGCCACAATATAGACAAACGTACGGAAGATAATGTGAAGTTTTTAAAAATTATGTTTCAATTTCTTTCTCGACAGCTTACGGAATCATATTCCAAGCAAAGCACACCGCGATATGAAAAATGAAACGAAAATCAACAGGTAAGCGGAGAGAATATTTTCGGTACAACGGAAAATACGATTATACAGCGGAATCCCGATCGCTCGAACCTCCAAGGGAAACGAAAATTGGTTCAAGAAATCGGGAGCTCGAAATATCAGGGTAAAATTACAGCGAAACAAATCCAAGGGAAACGACTTTTGGTTCGAGTTATCGCGGTTTTTTGAGAAATCGAGGGTTCGAGAAATCGGGATTCCACTGAACATTTAAACAGAATTACTAAGTTGTTGTAGCATTGCTGTAAAAGTGTAAAGATTCTGTACATTCGTTCCTTGTGAGGGGAAAACTCGAGCACGCGCGGTGAAGGAGGCAACTCTAGCGAGAATCGCGAGTGCCGCGCGCGAAACATCTTAGATGTGGCCCGCCACGCAACAAGGAAGTGATTCATTTTCGCATTTTTAACTTTGATTGTGTTATTTTTTTGTCTACAGTTAATTCACTGCATCCGAACATAAAATTTACAGACGATTCAGGAGCGGTTATGTTTGCTGATAAGCGCGATAGTGAACCTACATGTAACATTTCGCGAGAGCTTGACCGAGTAAGTTGTTGTTCAAGAAGTTTTTTGCCATGTATAAAAATTACCTTCAAATGGAAAGAAACCTCCAAATTATCATCTTTCCCAGAGTCCTCGTTACCCTTGTCCAGCGGTGGAGCGGCCAATACATAAAGTACATACCAACAAGGACCTCTGGGATAGAGTGATCCGCCTGCGCAGTAGAGCCAGAAGTCCAAGAATCCTGTCATGGCTTATCGCTTCCCCCAGAGCTCCTTGTTGGCCGCTCCACCGCTGGACAAGGGTAACGAGGACTCTGGAACGAGATTTACATTTGAAGAGATCAACCGTGAAGTAGCTCGTTTAACGCATGCTCTGTTTGTTATACCGCAGGACCCTGTTTTTGACTCAGGAATGGGAATGACGTGTGCAATAAGGAAGCCAGATAAAGTGGACAAGAGACTGTCTGACCTGTCAGTTAGCATTCCCACGAGAACGGCGCTTCTGCAAATCGCTGTACTCAAACCAGGAAATATGTTTGTAAGTGTACCAATCAATTTAACGATTAAATTAGGCTCGATTGCCAGCCGCTGTTCGGGAAAATGAGCCGAAATCGAAAATCGAGCCTCCGATTAAATGCAAAGCGCGTGAAATTCACTAAGTTGTCTTCCTTACCCGGGGGGGTATTCCCTTATATAAGTTATATAGGTATGTGCGGCGCCAAAGGGTATGGTTTTTGAGCCGTTTTGGTCTGAAAACGGGTATAGATTTTGACCATTTTGGTCTGAAATAGAGTATGTTTTGCCTACTGGCTTTAAAATGGGGACATTTTCCCCGAAATTTTAAGGGTCAGGTCTAAAATAGGGTAGGGAAAATCACATATTTTGGTCTGAAATAGGGTAAGGGTTTCAAGAAGTGTGCCGCACACCCCACCCAAATTTTGGGGAGCATCCCCCCCCCCCCCCCCCCCGGGCTTCCTTAGCTAACTCATCGAGAGAGCAAGTGTTTCTAACTATACAAGTACACAAAAGAGCTTCCAATTTGTTTTCTTTGTCCAAAATATCGCTACAAATGACAAAAACCCATTAGGAAGTGAGGATGACTAACGATGGCGAGGATGGAAATGGATTGCAATATGGACAAACTTGAAAACGCGAGGCTTACGTGTAGGAAACCCAGCAATAATAATGGTTTAATTTTGTAGAACAATGCTCGACAAATGACAGGAACACGTTAGAAAGTGAGGATACCTAATGAGTGCGAGGATGGAAATAGATTACAATTGAAATATGGACAAACTTTAAAATGCCTTTGAATTTTTGAAACCTATTTTGTGCAACATGCAATTCCATTCTTTCTCGTTTTGGGCCCGCTGCCATACAATGATTGTACCAGGAGTGCGGTAACTACTTACAGAAAATCTAAGCCTGATTATCCCTAACTAATTATAATATCCTTGATGAATTTATTTGTCTTTTTAACAGGGTCTAGAGTCCATGATGCCAAAAGTTGCCAACAAGATAAGTTCAGAGGTACGCAGCACAACATCAGAAACTACCTTCCTATCCCCTGACGGAGGTTTAACCAATATTAAGCTCCCTTCCGGGTGGAGTAGGGGAAAAAACTAGAGACTTCAGCAGTGCATCAGTGGTAGATCTAGATGTGCGGCTCAAAAGAATTGGTGGGGGGGGGGGGGGGGGGGGGGGGGGAGGCCGAGTGAAGATGCGACTTTTCTTTCTCGAAAAAGGGAAGCCCCCCCCCCCCCCCCCCCCCCCCCCTAGGTAGATCAGTCAAAATCCAGCTTATAGAGAGTAGTATAGATGTAGTAAAATGACTGAAAAACGGCGCGCAGGGACCAACACCAGGTGTCCGTTTTATAGAGGTGTCCGTTAAGAGAGCGTTGACTGTACAATAGCCAATACCCTTCGTACCTCCCCTTCGTAATCCATTTTGCTGTTAATGCGCGCAATCATTTACATAACTTGTAAACTGTGTTTTTTTTAATGTTCCCCACAGGCTGATGCGGTCGAAGAAAACCAGGATCCCTCAACGAAAAGTCTCATTTGGTAAGCTGGCTTACAGATATAACGAATCCTCTGTGACTGAGTTTGACCATTATAACTAACGACTATCAAATGAAAACAACCTAGTTACCAGTACTCTTGCTCTTGCGAGGCGGGAGAGTGAAGGGTCTGGGAACGAGATTAAAAAAATAATTACGTCACGACTGTTGCTATGCAACTGTGTTTTGTTGTAATGTTGCCCTCTTTTCAGTTTCTTGTAACTGAGACGCAATTTTTACAAACAAATTGTTGCTTGTTTTTCCAGATCAGTGAAGGCGCCGAGTGCATTATGATTAACAAGAGGTTCTTCCTAATGAACGCCAGTATCACCACACTTGTACAGCTAAAAGCTTTGGTATGTGCTTCGTGTAACGTTAACTTACATGCGACAGAAACTGGAGTTAAGCGCCTGCCTGGTACGCCAGCTAAGCTTGTAGACAGACTATAACATTTGTTTAATACCGGTATTGGTGAAAAAAATAACAAAAATCATTTCCATTTTTGCCATCAGCGAGAAGACTACATGACTGTGCCTGATGCGCGTCACCGGATTCAATGTTTAGAGAGCTGGGACTTGTACAAAGGAGAACTTGTTAGAACACTAGCCACAAGAGCTGCCAAACAACCACGAAGATAGCAGTGTCTAAAGGACTCCTCGAGCTATTTACATGACGTATTCCAGCGATGTGTCTCTGCTGGCTCGGATAACAGGTCGGCCGTTGGTCCTATTTGTTGCGTTTCTTCGACATCTCGAATGAACGGCTATCTACTTCAAATAAGACGTACATGAAAAGTATTTTAATACTTGTATCTGCCTCTAACAAAATGGGCGACGTATTTATCGTTATGTAAAATATATTTTTTAATCCGTAATTCGCCACTTTAGAAACGAGAAGGAATCTGGGGCGAGTCGCATCTCGCAGTTGCTTGTGGGACCGTTACTAGGGACGTGTCGTCAAGCTGGCCACCATTTTGTCCCCAGTAACGGTCCCACAAGCGACTGCGAGATGAGACTCGCCCCAGATCGCTTCTCAGTTCTTAAGTGGCGAATGTAAAATATACAAAGTGTTATCAGAAATTTTATTTAAACCATGAACAGATGGACAATGCTAACAGAAACAAATGAGAGTGACTTGTGTGAATTTACGTAAAGAAATTATAAGGCGTTTATTGTATTTATGCAAGAGACTATTACTACTTACGAGAACCGATATGCAATGATCCCGGGGGACTTCAATATAAAAGTGACGGGGGTGATCGTCCGAAATTTTGAAAAGAACCTCTAAAAGGTACTGTACCAAAATTACGTTTTGTAGGTGTGGTTCAAATCCATTTTTATCCCTAAGAGGCCACCAATTCTAAGATAAAACTAGTTCTTGTCATATTTTTTACGGCTTCAGTACCCTAAAAGGTATCGGGATAACTCTAACGGTGATTATTTTAGATTTTAACACCATAAACAGTACCAAAGTACGATTTTGCACCCCTAAAAGGTACGACGATCACCCCCGTCACTTTTATATGCGACTGGGAGTACCCCCCCCCCCCCTCGCCCTCCCTTTTATATCGGCCAGTATATTTTTCTGACTGCACCACTGAGGGACGAAATCAAACAAGATAACTTGTGCTAAAAATAACTTATTATCCAGGGAAAGTAAATTCGTTCTCTGAAGTTATGGTCTCTTGGTTAATTTATTATTCATCGTGTACATACATTTGATAGTTTCATTTATAAACAACAGACCTCTTCAGCTTGGTTTGTTTGTTGCCCATTTCAGATCATGTGATGTTACTCTAGAGGCTAGAGTACAGGCTACAGGCTAGAGGTTAACTAGAAAACCCTCCAGTTCATTTAACCTCTAGGCATTTACTATAATTAGCTAATTACCCAAATACTATTACGAACTACTATTAAAATAATATATCCAAAAATGTAACCTAATTTTTATAAATGCAAAATAAAAATTGTTGTTTGTTGTTGTTGTTGTTGTCTAGAGAATTGTTTCTTTTAAATTGCTTCATATTCACGTGTATATGAACGCATAATTTTTAGATAGCCGACAAAGGAACAATTCTATAGAGAACATCACGTGGTCTGAAATGGGCGATTTTTACACACGAAGCGAAAGAGGTCTATTTCTAGCTGTAAATAAGTCAAAAGAGTGAAAAATAAAAACTTTGGACTACAAGCAAACAAACACAAATAAACACCTCCCAGAGGAATTCAATAAAATAAATTGTGTATCATCATTTTGTTTGTGTTGTTTTATAACTTCGTCCAAGGGGGAGGGGGGGAGGGGGGAGAGGGGGAGGGGGGAGGGGGAGGGGGGGAGGGGGAGAGGGGGGAGGGGGACAGGGGGGGGGGTCTAAACTTCCCGTTTCCCGTACCTTGTACTCCCGTTTCCCGTCTCTTTGTGCTTTTTCAATTGAAAAATATATTACGCAACTTGCGTTGCATTGTTGCCCCCTCAGTTATAGTACGTCTTCGTCATTCAAGCTCTCTTTATGGTGCACCTTCGTTTTCTCTTTATAGTGTATGTGGCAAAAATATTGTGGCATGCAGAAAAAATTAGGTTGAAAGCTCATTATCCGTTTCAATCGTAATTATTACTACCTTGGCATTTTTCCTCGTTCAAAAAACTTCTCTATCTAAAAATAATTTTGTACGCTTAATCGTTCTACAAGATATTTCATAGTCCGCAATCGTTTTTAGCCCCCTTTGACGATGCATTTCGATTCGTTAAAAGCGTACAATGAAAACAAAAGATATTCCAGACGATATAAAATATGCTTTTACGGCCGTGATTGGTTCCATTTTCTAATCCATATTCATGAAACTTGTGAAATTTGCATCAAACAGTTCATACACGTGTGAAGACGCGGATTAATTTCTTGCCGATGAAGAACAAGTTCTGTCCTCGAGGAAGATGAAACAGGAATATTAACCTTCAAAATCAATGGTAAGTGTTATAATAAGTTTCAAATAACTTTAAACGTTTTGCTTGTTCCTTCGTCACAACGAAAACTTCGCGATATTAGCGAAGATAGGTTTCGACGTATAGTCGCTAGTGACATACGTGAGTTGTGTCTCTCTCAGCCAATGTTTAGTGTAGCAAATTTATATTAATCATGTCAGTAAATGTCAGTTCATGAAAGATTCTTGGTGAATTACTCTAGAAATTTCCTAGAAGAGGAAGCAAAGCAAAGATTGAGTAAAACTTGGAGTAATTTCGCCGAACAACGTTTTACAATCTTTGACACCTTCAACATAGCAATGTCCTCGTAATATATTCTAAATATCTTACAACGCTCGTTCTAAATTGCTTAGAAATTATAGTGGGGCCAAGTTGATCTTTTAATTCTATAAAATGTTCGCTGGCTATCATGACATAACGATTTTATTTGCTTCATTGACTTTCAGGGAATATACTGACCGAAAGAAGGCAAGGAGAATGGAAACCATGAAGAGCTTATGGAATCTGAGGAGATCCAAGTATTGGAGAAGATGAGAATTTGATTTTGAAATTAATTTCCCATGGTGGCAATATATTTGAAGCGTAAGCCTTTTTAATTATTTCGAGGGATTTTTTGTTGTTGATGTTTTTTTTTTACTGTGGTTAATTCGTCGTGTTCTTTGGATTTGAAATAAGCGTAAAGTGTTTTCACTAGATCACTGATTCTTGATGCGAGTTCTTGAAATATGAATAGTAAATGGGAATATGTATACAAAAAGGGGTTGAAACATTTAGTTACACGCTGCCACCTCAAAATCGCTTCACGTCTCTTAAAACCATTCACAAAAGTTCGATGTTTCGATCAAATAACACTTCAGCAACAGTACATAAACTGAAAACAATTGAGCGGTTTTCTAACAACTTTTGAGAGAGATTTGCCTCGTCGGCAGTATTCAACTGTTAACCAATCAGAGGAAATATAATATTTTCAATTGTTGGCCAATCAGAGGAGAGAAAAGAACAAGTGTATGTGTTCACGGGACTTTTTGAAGGAGTTACTATACTAGTTGCGAAAGCTATAAGAAAACCGCTCTATAAAATTAAGTTTCGTTAGCAATTCTTTCAAAATAATAGGTGGCAAGCATCTGGTTTTTCGAGTGGATTTGAAAACGAACTTTAGTTAGCCATTGAACAATGAAAGCAGGGGGCCACTGTGACCTCTTTTTGCACGAGCGATTTATTTTTATGCAGAATTTATTCGAAATGAACGCGACACCTTAACCGTAGCTTCACGTTTTCTATACCCACCAACACTTTCAGTTAAATAATTTGTTAGTCATGGCTATTTGAAGGTCCCTCCATGAAATACGAATTGCTTTAGAAAAACACTTTTTGAATTGCAGTGACGGAAGAATTTTTGTGGCAATTATCTTTGTAAAATATTTTAAGCGAGTTTTAATTTTTCAATATGGCCGAATTTGCTTTCCTATATCTTGAATGGAGGACCCTTCAAATTGTTATTTCCTTGATATTTAAGTAATTTAACTGAATCAATATCTGGTTCATTTCTGACGGTGTGTTTCATAAAAGGCGCGTTTTTATAAGTGATAGATACAATAGATAACGGAAACATAGAAAATCAACAATTAGGAAGATAATATCTTGATGTGGAACCAAATTCTCAGAACTACTTTTGGGTTTGAAAGGATCGGAGGATCACGGACCACGGACCACAAAATAATAATGTCTCTAGCATGTTGCAACTGAAACCGAAAAAATAAGAGAAAATCAATAATTGAGAAACTATTGTCTTGATGTTCCACCAAATTCTCAGACTTGACGTGAAAAGAATGTACGGCAACGAGAATGGAGAATTGATATGTCGATCATTGGAAGATCACGGATCACAGATCACAGATCACGGATCACAAAATAAGAATATACTGTAGCCAAACCGAATTGTATATTTTCGATAATTAACCTTAGTGTATCGAGGAAAATTTTCTTTGTGTGTTCTACGTTCCTATGGCGGCTTTTCTCGCAAAAAAGAATACTTATTTGTCTTGTAATTACACAAAAAACTGCTCTAAACTGAACAAGAAACTGATTCGACATTTTTCCGTTTATCTTTCTTTTGAGATTAATTCAGTTTTATGTCAAAGATGACGAAGAAAAAAAATACTTTAGAACATTTAGCGCTTCAGTCCAAATTTAATTTTCATAGTAAACCAATTATTTTTAACTCGTGGCCCGTAAATCCTCGACTTGCTTTGTTTATTTTCGTTTTTTGCTATCAAAGTTTGCATTATTTTGGATTAAACATCTTCGTGGGACCAGATATTGATTTTTGTATTATGTAGTCTTGCATTTTGGTTGTTACAGAGGGCAAGAGAAAAGATCGCGCCAAAACTAAACTGGAAATTTACTCTTTGGGTTAATCTCGTACCCAGATCTTCTCAACCCTCGGGAGAGAACTCTCCCGTAGAGCGAGAACATCTGGGTACGAGATTATCTTTGGGTTTATAAATCATGACAAAAAATCGCGCAGAATTGTAAGCAATCATTGGATTTTGATTTACAAGGATGTTCTCTTGCTCCATTGTAACACTTCAAAAGTTGCATAGCGTAGCTAAATACCTAATACAGGAAAGGTATATAATTAAACTGAGAAAACGTTTAGAAAGTATACAAATAACTCCGAGGTACCATTAAATTCGAATATTTATTTTCTTTCATGTCAAAATATATCGTATCACCAGAAAGGTAAAAAAAATCATTGATTGAAAAAATGTCTCTGATGTCTTTGGCTGGTGATAGTTTTCAGTCTGTCTCTATGGACAAAAAAATTCGAATTTAAAAAAAAAACTAAGTCTTTTGGCGGGAAAATTATCCTTGGAAAAAAGTCTGCGCTTTTGAATGGTGTCTGCTGTTGAGTCAAAAATATACTAAGTCTTTTGGCGGGAAAAATCGTGCATTGTGCCAACGGTTTTGACCCATCAAAAGTCTCAGTACATCTTTGATTTCTTATGCTAGATAGACTCTGTTCAAAAGCGCGGAATTTTTTTTCTTTTTGGCAACCCTACATAGTCAAAATATAGTAAAAGAGATAGCCTACATTTCTTCCAGGGGTGGTCACTAAGCAAGCTTTAAAGCGCAAGCGCAATTATATGCTTAATAAAAGACAATAAATAAAAGAAACAATGGTAGTTTAATAGTGTTTTTATTCCTTAAGTGTATACCATTAACTAATTACAATATTTTTTAGCAACAAGCAAAGTTGTTTACAACACTAGAGTACAAGACTAGTAATTATTAACAACTACTGAATTACAACAGTATCAATAGAAGAAAACTAAGTCAAATGACCGCTGTGGTTAAGAAAAATAAATAAAACTTGGAACAGAAAAATTCTAAGAAAAACTAACGATTCAAGCTTGAATTGGTCAAATTATAAGTTTTTTTGACGGCATGAAAACAAAATCAAAATAATCATAAAGCAAATCACTGCCGTCACAGAATAGCGCAATAGATCATGCAATCAAAACATGTGCTTGCATGTTATGACTGCATAATCTATTACGCTATTTTGTGGCGGCAGTAATTCGCTTTGTAAAAATAATGCTTAAATATTTCCGTAAGTTTCACGAGTTCAGTTTGAATCTATTTTCAGCAAAAAGTTCAGTTCTAAATTTCCTTAAAATGCCGTTCTCAGTTCTGTTCACGGATTTAGTGAAATCACTCCAGAATAATGGCTTCTTCTTGTCGGCGAGTAGTAAATACTAATGAATGTGCAGCGGAAAACATCATTCCGCGGCTAAATTTCAAATATTTATACCTCTAGAATTAATCTCTGACTATCTTGTCTTGTACGCCTGAGTTCTTTAAGGTGGCTCGATGTAGTTTTTTTAGCGCTGGGGTGAGAGTTTTGAAAACAAAAATTCGATCAGAAGGCAATCTTCGATTTTTGTTATACTACACCATGATGATGACAAATGATGATAGATTTATTTTACACTGGTTTCCAAGCAACAGAGGTTACCATAGCAACGATTTCGGCATCTTATTGGTTTTAAACATGGCTGATTTTCTCGAAATCTAGTCGAAAACATTGCATTCATTTTTTCATATTTTAAAGTATGCTAGTTTGACCACCTGTAGACGAAATTTCAAGAAATTCTGTAAGGCCGTTTTTGATTAAAACTGCACTGAACTTTTTGCGGTCGTGTTTGTGTATGTCCCAGAATTTACTTCAAAATCTTTCATTAAATTGAAGCTATATGTACCTCCCCTCTGTTGAAGGATTTTTAATGATATTAAAGACTTTGTAAGGTAAATGGATCACCTCGGATGGTTACGATTTCAAAATATTCAATTTGAAGAACTGCGCTAAGGCACCTCAGAACACGATCGAAGCGCCTAATTTACATTTAACAGGATATTGCTAAAATGCTCTTACAGATTTTTTTTAAAAATTGTTAGGTGTTAGCGTGATGGTTGAACTTGATATTCCAATCGAAAATGCCATTAAAAAATCGTTGCAAGCGTTAGAAAATAACACCGAATTATGGGTACGTTTCGCTCGCTACTGTCTTTCTCTGAACAGGGATTTTGTTTATCTTGTTTCTGGTCAGTTTCTCTCTTGATGCACGTGCAATGAATATTTATTCCAAATGCCGCGTGTGGCCAGTCGTGCGTTTATGACAAATAAATGAATTTTTAAGCAGGATAGACATCAATTCTGTTCATCTTACTGATCTAATTTAAACAAAAATAAACCGTGTTTGTATTTAGAACTGTCACGATTTAAACAAATGATCAACAACCACGCTAAACGAACTTTGGGTTCCCGTTTGTACGGTATGAGAGGGAAAGTAAAGGGAATGAATGGCACGGTAATCACGTACATTCAAAAATGTTTCGGCTATGCCGTCAAGCAAAACCAAAATGATGCTGCTAAAATGAAACAAAGTCTAGAGTTGATCATTCCGCACGCTTTTGGTGATCATGATTTCACTGCCTACGAAATTTCGTGAGATTCGTTAAAAAAATGCCAAACCTAGGGTAATGAAGAACAGAAGAGTTTTAGCAAAGTTCGTATATCATTGCTATTGTTGATCATTTGTTTAAATCGTGACAGTTCTAAATACAAACACGGTTTATTTTTGTTTAAATTAGATCAGTAAGATGAACAGAATTGATGTCTATCCTGCTTAAAAATTCATTTATTTGTCATAAACGCACGGACTGGCCACACGCGGCATTTGGAATAAATATTCATTGCACGTGCATCAAGAGAGAAACTGACCAGAAACAAGATAAACAAAATCCCTGTTCAGAGAAAGACAGTAGCGAGCGAAACGTACCCATAATTCGGTGTTATTTTCTGACGCTTGCAACGATTTTTTAATGGCATTTTCGATTGGAATATCAAGTTCAACCATCACGCTAACACCTAACAATTTTTAAAAAAATCTGTAAGAGCATTTTAGCAATATCCTGTTAAATGTAAATTAGGCGCTTCGATCGTGTTCTGAGGTGCCTTAGCGCAGTTCTTCAAAATTGAATATTTTGAAATCGTAACCATCCGAGGTGATCCATTTACCTTACAAAGTCTTTAATATCATTAAAAATCCTTCAACAGAGGGGAGGTACATATAGCTTCAATTTAATGAAAGATTTTGAAGTAAATTCTGGGACATACACAAACACGACCGCAAAAAGTTCAGTGCAGTTTTAATCAAAAACGGCCTTACAGAATTTCTTGAAATTTCGTCTACAGGTGGTCAAACTAGCATACTTTAAAATATGAAAAAATGAATGCAATGTTTTCGACTAGATTTCGAGAAAATCAGCCATGTTTAAAACCAATAAGATGCCGAAATCGTTGCTATGGTAACCTCTGTTGCTTGGAAACCAGTGTAAAATAAATCTATCATCATTTGTCATCATCATGGTGTAGTATAACAAAAATCGAAGATTGCCTTCTGATCGAATTTTTGTTTTCAAAACTCTCACCCCAGCGCTAAAAAAAACTACATCGAGCCACCTTAAGAGTCCGCCTTGTCTTCTCCCTCCTGGATTGTGGTCCACGTCAACAAGCAGTATTAAAGGCACTGAAAGAGAAAACAAGCGTACGTGTTAAAATACGAAAGGAGTTGAACGTGTTTACAAATTGTAGATGTACTAGCAAAATATGTTATTAAATTTGAACATTTGCTTTGTCTCCCTGTATAAATTGTCGGGAATAAGCAATTATTGCAAATTTACACACTAAGGAATAAACATTTTTGTTAGTGTCGTATCTTGAGTACTTTCGTCTAAACTTTTAGCAATGAAGTTGCACAGTTGTGTGTGTTGTGCGAGTTGTGTGAAACACAATACTCTGTATTCGTCATGTTTACTGCAGCGACAGGCCATTTTCGAGTTGTCTTTTGCCTCTGTTTCAAACGAGTGCACAACCTTTCATATGGAAATGAGTTTTACCTGCACGTTCATTGCCTTGTAAATCAAACCCATTTCTATATGAAAGTTTGCCGCACCAGGACTCGTTTTGAAACAGAGGCAAAAGGCAACTCGGAAATGGCCTATTATATATAGAATAATACATGATTTCCGACCATTTTCCGAATGTTGTCCGAAGGTCGCACGAACTTTTCCGAAGATTTCCGAGGATACTTTCATCCCCAAGATCAAAACATTAATTCTCCTTACTGGTCGCCATACGTTTCTGTTCTGTTTGTTTTGAGATTCTAGTAGTGCATCAAGACAATAACCTCTGGTTGATGGATTTCTTCATTCTCCACACCACTGTTTCACAATGTATTGATATTATAACGAGAAATTAGATGTTGATCACATTACAATAATACAGTCGAATAAAGTAGCGAGACAATTTGGTAACAAATCATAAATGTTTCATCAAGACAATTTAATGTGAGCTCGGAGAAATTAAAAAAAATATATTCGAGTTACTCGATGATGTTATTCACGAATGTAATGTTAATATCTACAGTGTCGATCATTTATTGGAAATGAGCCGATCGACGTTTTTTCGAACGCCCAAATCTTGAGTTACACAGTTTTCAAATAATGAGCTGATGTGCAACGAAATATGTCAACGGCTGTTAAACAAGAAGGTGATTTCCCAGGGAAGACCAGGGCTCATTTGTCAATCAACATAAAAACCCTGTTGCAAACGACGCGATATAGCTAAAAATTAGTCATAAGCGTGGAATCGAAAATTCGCTGCACAGTTTTCCTTTGCTATAATTATTATAAACCCAACAAAATAATGCAACTGTTTTCATTAGTGTCTTGAAAATATTTCAGTTTGAAAGAAATGTACGTCACCAGCAAATGGGGATAAAATTTTGACCCGATATTATCATAATTAGCGTGCGTGTTTACGCTGATGTAATCCCCGCGAAAATATTTGAATTACATTGATTTTTTACAAATTCAAGATTTTTCTAAAACTCAAATTTTAAATCTTTAATACTGAGGATAAACTTGAAAATTTGAGAATTATTGTAAGATTTTATGTTCACTGTGGATTTTAGATTGTCAAAAGGAACACAATAATTTTGTAAAGCTCCAGCCTCCACGTGCAAGACTAAAATGCAAATTATATGTTGTTGAAGGTAGGAGGAGCTACGTTCGTATTTAATTTTTTTTTAAATAGCTTTTTAGTATATTTATCAACATAAAATTTTGCTGAAAACATCTCATTTGATTAATGCGATAGAGCATCAAGCTAATTTGATATATTTTTAGAAAGAGAAAATTCAGCTGATTGCGAAGATAAAAGTTATTTCCGAAAAGTTCCGAAACCTTTTTGTTTACATTCCGATCATGCCATTATTGGTAGCACATTTATTTTGATGTAATATATCAAACACGAGAGACAGTGTTTCATCAGGATATCCAAACACCGAGAATGGAGTTGAAAATACGACGCGCAGCGGAGTATTTTTGACGAAATTCGAGGTGTTTGGATAGCCGATGAAACACTGTCTCGAGTGTTTGATATATTTTCTCAATCGAAACAAAAACTAAGGAGTAAACGGAGAAATAAAATCGTAAAAACCTATGCTAATTAAGACCGGGTTTCCAAACCTCCGACACGGTTATGATTTCCTTTGTTTTAACTTGATGAATTATTAATGAGTTTGAGAAATATCGATCAAACACGCGAGTTACTAAACACGCGAGTTCACGCAAAATACACGACTGAAAACCTGACGCGATTAGTGGTTTCAAAAAAAGTAATTTGGCTCTTAAAAACGCCATCGTTGATCAACTTGTCTCAGTAAACTTTGGTAAAAAGAAACCAAACCAGGGCCTTCCACTCAGCCCTTGGTGTGAAATTGTCCTAAAATGCTTTGAAAAATTAAAAAGCCAACAATCTACAAATTGAGATCCTGGTTTGCTTTTAAATTCCTTCGACTTTTAATTAATAAAAATCACCAACATCCGCTTTCCTTAAACAGTAATCTTTGAATTCCCGAGAGTGATCGACATCTAACTTATTTTTTTAATATCAATACATTGCCATGGTTACGAGAATAAATAATATATTGTCTAGATGTGCCATTAAGTTCCAATACATTGCCATGGTAATGAATTAATTTTGAATTTCTTTGAAAAAAGTCAAAAATTTACAACTTGCTTTGCGTTATGTATTTCTCGAACTTTTTTTAATTCCACAAAATTAACCCTAACCCTTACCCTACCCCTAACTTGGAACAGTACTCGCATGTACACATTGTGGACCTATTTTTAACTACAAAGTTTCTGTGGCTCACCTTCGCATAATTATTTGCAGATATTTTTTTCCTTATCCCTTCCATGCTTTATCAAGATGTTTCTTGAATGTTACTTCATCTGAAATGAAAAAAATCCGGAATGAGTTAAAGCTTTATAACTTCCGAAATATTGTACATTTCATCAAACGCATGCTACAAGTTCTCGATATTGACGTTCTTCAGCAAATTATAAAGTAATAATTTGAAAACGATCAAATCCTTCCGAGTTTTTAGACATTTTTCATTTTGGTCACGTGACACACCAAATATGGGCATGGTTCGAAATATTTAAAGGGGTCGTGAATCAAACAAACACTACAAACTTTGATGCCCACTGGAGTCCAGGAACCAAAGCTATGGAGGTTTGGAGATTTCCTTAGCAACATTTTTGTGGTTCCTTGTAGTTTAGGTTCTCCCCCCTTAACTCAGTTGTTGTATAACATTTATTGCATTTGAACAACGTTTTGTAAAAGTTTCTTATGCAAGTTAATTAAGTGATTAAATCTATAGAAAAGTTAAAGTTACCTGAAGAAATTGGGTCATGGATGTGTACGTCTCCTTGAAACACTCTTTTCTAGTGAAAATTATCTGAAAGAAAAATATGCATGTGAAACATCACCACGATACGTCTACAATAATGTTTTATTAAAGGACTACCCAGGAACTATTGTTGATTAGAATTTAAATACTTTTGCAGGAATATAATTAGTTCATGCAAAAATACTTTTTATCTGAATTTGAGTAGTTTATTTCTTAATTTCCTATATTTTCAGATATTTTGGGTCATCCACTCGATTAGTTTTACTAGTTATTTGGATCTAAACTCCATACACACACTTTTTAGTTGTCATTTATTTATACGTCGCATTTCAGTCGCGTCGAATGTAATTTTCAAGGCCCAGATTAAAATTCGCCGAAATCGCTTTAAATCAGCGTAAATGCCCACAAACGTTGCTTCCATGGTGTATTGCAACAAAGTCGAATCAAGTAATACCAGCGAGATTTCTGCGGCTTGAATGTCAAATGCTGTCGGTAAATTTGCTGATATCGACCAATTTTTAAGAAAACTTTTGCTAATCTATTATCACTCTGTCGCAAGTTTTGACGCCACAAAATACTTATTTTGTAAAACAAATTGCGAGCTTGTCAGAGTTAATATATTTGACAAATATACTGCAATATAATTCACTTTACAAGTAAAACATAACAATTGCGGAGTAAATATTTGTAGCAGTTTCCAAGAGAAAGAGCTATTAAACTACGATATACCTGTACAAAATACATATACTCGTATAGTTTCTTACCTTGAGAGGCGCGATTCCAATACATTTTCCTTATCCTGAGACAACAGCGTCGAGGCTTCGTATGACACGAAGCACGTGGTCGCAACGTTTGCTTGAAGAAGAGTACTATTGCTGGTATTTGAGCTTGTCAGAGTACCAAGTGTTCAGTTGGCAGTCCTAGCTAAGCTTACGCTTGCTGCTTGCTTTTTTGGTGGCTGATGAACGCCGAGAAACTGATATATTTCTGCTTGAAATGCGGTTTAACGTGGATGGCAAACGACCAACTGAAGAATGTAACGCGACAAATTTTTCATCGCATTTGTAATTTGCAATTAAAATTTGCAAACGTTTGTGACCTCGCAATGAGCTTTTGTTGTGATTGGTCTCTCGTTGCATTGTAATTTAAGCGCGGCTGGTTTGAAATTACTTCTTCTCAAATGCACGGGAATATCATTTTGGAAAGTACAACTACATAAAGAAATTTATTGAATCGTTCTTTATTAGTTGAATACAGTCTCTTTAAGGCGGACACCCTCGGGACAAGCTCCAGCTGTCCACCTTATGGAGGTGTCCGCCTTAAAGAGAGTTAAGTTACAGAAAAACAAGTGAAATTCAGCTGGGACAAGCCAAGCCAACCATGTCCACCTTAGAGAGGTGTCCGCCTAAGCCTGGTTTCCATATAATTAATCGCAACGATCGCAGTCGCAACGATCGCTGCGATCGCTGCGATAGTTGCGATTTTGCCTAGTTCCTGTACGGCTTTTTCCCAGGCCTTCACGGTCAATTCGTTTCGGTGACGTATCCGAGACGAACTTACTTTTTCGCTCGGACCACGTGACCCGAAACGGATTGACCGCGGCGAAATATAGAGGCCTGGGAACTAGGCAAGTTGCAATTATGGTGTCCGCTTTGAGAGATTTGACTGTAAATGGATTCTTCGAGAATTTTCAGTGGCAGTAGAAATTTCTCTCGTTATTTTTTAGGGGTCTCCCACTCTACCCTTCTCCTTTAGAGAGCACCCACTTGGTTTCCTTATTTTTAGAGGCAAAGGATGGCTCTGTTTTTGGCTTTTGAAATAGGCGCATTACATGCGCGTTTTGACTTGCCTAGTTCCCAGGCCTCTATATTTCGCCGCGGTCAATTCGTTTCGGGTCGTCTCGGATACGTCACCGAAACGAATTGACCGTGAAGGCCTGGGAAAAAGCCGTACAGGAACTAGGCAACGTTTTGACAATACTCGGCAAGATATGATGACGTGCAATCGCTTTCAAACACTAATATTGTGGACGGAACATGTTTATCGATGTTTACCTTACCCATACATTTCCGTTATACGATTTCGATCTGGCCTCACAACTTTATTATTGAAATTGCTCAAAAACAAAAGCACATTAAAATCGAAAATATTTGAGCGTGGCCAAAAATAAAATAACAAAGAGTACCATCATGATTATTTTGAAATAATCATGAATTCAACACGACAGGGAGTGCTAATTAATAACACGGCTAACAACTCCCTTTGAAGGGATTGTTATTCTATTCAAACCAAGAGACTATGATAGATCATAGTCTCTTGATTGAAAACAGAGTTTATTTGGGTTGAAATGGCTGGAAGTGAATCGATAAAAAGACACCAAGCCCAGATATGAGTTATACATGGTGATTTTTCGAATTCAAACATTGTAACTTGTGAAATGGTGTAATAGTGAAATGAAAAGGGAAAATTTTTATTTTATTTTTAACCGTAATTGTGCTTTTTAAAAGAGCTCAATATTGTCAATACTGTGGCAGCTGTTCTGCATATTTGCCGCCAAACGGACAAAAGATAGTCGCATTGCGTTTAAATTGAAAGTATTCGAATAGGGAAAGGACGAAAAGAAAATGAAATGAAAAGAAACGCTCTGAAATCCGATTCTGAGGAAAAACCAGAATCGTTTTTTGACACTAAAATCAAGGTTGCAAACGTCTCGGACGCTTTTTAATAGCAATGGAACAGACAACAGAAGATACAAGAAGCTTGTTGGAAGTCATCGTATACACAGTTATTGGCGCTCTGACGACAGTTTTGTCACTCGTAGGAAACTCGCTGGTTTGCCTCGCTTTCCACCGAAATAGGAGATTACGAACTGTTACTAACTTCTACGTTTTGTCTCTGGCAGTAGCTGACATAATTGTGGCAGTGTTTGTATTTTCTTTTTCAACAGTCGGTTCTGGTTTGCGCAGATGGCCATTCAATGACAACTTCTGCCAATTCACCGGTTTTCTGGTATATTACTGGGCCCAAGTGTCACTCTGCATTCTCGCACTTACATCGATTAATCGATATTTTTGCGTCGTAAAGCCACAGCGATACTCCGCCTTATTCACTAAAAAGAAAACCGTTTTATCCATTCTTTCCATACGAGCTCAAGACATTAAAGCTTCTCGATTACTTTTCGCCGCTGTGCTTGGGTTTTTTGTCTGCTGGACTCCATTGAGTGTGTCGTTTCTTTTAGGTTTTGGTTGGGGAATATTTATTCCTCCCGTTGCACAGTCGATTTTTACGTTTTTGTCCACTTTCTCCGCGTGGATTAATCCGATTATTTATGGCGCCATGAACCGAGCCATGCGGAAGGAGTTTGGAAAGATATTGTTCTGTCGAAAAGAGGAATTACCTGCTTAAACTACAACTCTCAGCCGATTGCAAGTTGTCAGATTTTATACAAAACTATGGTGTCACGGCTTTTAAAAAAACCCTATAATCGGAGACGACTGAATAGGAGACTGACTCCATCCCAGTCCTAACTTGTTAGAAAACATCGCGGAGACATGGGAAGGAAAGATGAAGGGCGCATGGATTATTGGGAGGTCTATTAAAGATTATTTACAGTCCGTACTGCGCAATCTCCACCTGCTATGTTTATGAGTCGCATACGAAGGAATGTAAATACTAGCGAAAATAGAAATTGTTGTACAAACTTACATTTTTCTTCATTATTAACGCCAGATATCCTTGCCAAACAATAATAACGAGTAGAAGAACCTCGGCGTTATCCCAAACCAACGTTTCAGCTCAACGAGCATTCAGGAACTTAACGACACGTAATGGCGGACTCAAAAACTTCATAACAACTTCATGTACGCTATCACCAAAGTGTAACGTATCAACAAATTCAAAGCAAAAATGTAAACAAACCCTGATCATGCGCAGTACGGACTGGAAATCATCTTTAAAGAAAAGTAGAGGAGTATTACTGAAAAAGCTTTCATAGCTTTTCTTACAAGACTCTTACAAACACAAATCAAATTAGGCTCAAATAAAAATTTATAAGCTGAAGTTTAATGATATAAATATTCTACAAACACTGTTCGGTAGCAGTCACTGTATATATAATTTTTAAGTAGTTCTTCCTGCATAGAGCGGTTTTCAACTGAGTGTCGTGAAACCAAAACCAAAGCAATTACAATGGCCAATCACAACAAACGTAAACAACACAATGAACCGATGAGAACTCAAAGCAAATACACGTAACCGGCGCCAAGCGCGGGAAAACGCAGTGACCAAGTCACGATTGGTTTTGGTTTTGCGTCTGATTGGTTGAGAAGGTGGCGCGAGATTTTTAAACCAATCACAGAGCGTAGTGAAGCAAATCCAAAGTAATTCAGCGATTACTTTCGACACACAATTGAAAACCGCTCACTAAGATATTCGGTGGTTGAAGAGCAATTATGAATATTGATCATATTGGCTTTTAAAAAATCTTCCAGGAATATTAAATATTTCAATGGTATAACCCAGGTATAATGAATACTTGTTACAGAAAAATGAATAATGAATAATATCGACCCAAAAAAAACTGTACAACTGAAAATAGAGATTGCATTCTCGTGGATAATTGGCTGTTAGGAATATGGACAAAGTATTTCACCTCAACCCCTGAAGATATGTCATCATTGATTACGTAAATTTCTCTTTAGTATATCCTTATTATAACTTATTATAGTTCAGAATTATAACCACCTTTTATAGTTTCCATATTTCTTGTTAATAGAGTCCTCCATTTGTTAATGTATCTATATATGTTGCTGTAACGTTTAATAAAAGTTATTATATTCAAAAAAATCATTTTTCTCTGATCGAATCGGATAAAAAACGGAGCTTGCTTCCTTAATTACACTGTTGTTATAAAAAAGTAGTGTTATCATGAAAGAATAAATATGTTTTATGTATGTTTAATTTTCAGTTTTTGATAACTTTTACTCGTATCATTCTAGTTTCATCCCATATGCCACGTATAAATGTCTACAGAAGCTATCGATACTGAAGTTTCGCGGGTTAACACTTTCACTTTCAGAGTCAAACCTTGAGTCAATAAATGTTGTCGTACCTTTTGCGTCTATGGATGAAACCCTAGTGTGTGACCATTCAAATGAAAGCTATTGATCAGTATTGATGTGGTACTATTTGTTTTTGACAATTTTGCAAAATGACATTCAAGACTTTTTACTCAGATTTGAACTTAGCACTCTTGGGAGTGAAAGGGTTAATAAGTACAGCGACTCTATATCTCGTCGTTACTCGATGATAACAAGTTATTAGTTATTTCTTCCTTATAATAACTAGTGTCCTTATAACTAGCGTCAGCTTTCTTGTCAGATTTGTACATGGCTGCTAAATACAAACCTCGCGTGGTTTGTTGGGTAAGTCACAACTGATGCCGTTCGCTTACTCGTCGCGTGACTCTTGAATTCGTTGCGTGACAAATCGAATTACTCCCTTGAATTTAAATTACTTAATTACGACCAAAGTAATTACTGTCGTACAAAGAGACGCGAGCTTCGTTAGTGTGTTACTTTTGCTGATCAATATAGACAGCAAATACTGTATAATATAACACTTGATCTGATCTGCTGTGCATTTTATATACATTGTTACACAGCGACCCCTCCCCCCTGCGTCAGGGTGACGCTGGTGCTCGTCTCCACTGGTGGAGAATTCTGGGTTTGCTGAGTCAGCAGTTTTCGTCTGAACATGACACCCACGATTAGCAGTGCGATCAAAAGTAACACGCAAACTCCCGCGATACCAATAACCAGCGGGTTCACCAAGTTTGTATCGCGGGCTCTGTTTGACTCACTGTTCAACTCCACGGTCTCCTCGATCTGTTTAGATGACGAATTGCGGTGCTCTTCCGCTGGATGGGATAACAGTCGTATCATCTTATATTTGTCCCTTGTCCGTGGACTCCTATTTGCTGTGAATCTTAATATCGCGGCGGTATAATCTGTGAGAAAGCTTGAACGACCGGCTGTCCACTTCAGATACAATATGAGAAGTGACTTCGTTTTTGTCAGCGGTGGAATGACCAACTGAGCGAGCAGGCCTCGGGCGGCTGCCGGAAGTGACGGAGTAAATAGCGTGCATGAACCACTTCCGGCTCCTGGGAACCTGCCAATGAGAAAATGTACAACATGTTCATGGTCATGTAAGACATAGAGTGTCTACATCTGAGAGAGAGGCACTAGCTATATGATAACCACCACCAAGAGAGCTTGATCAAGAGAAGGATTCCCCGTGCCCCATGACAATTTTTTGAAATCCATTAATAGTTTCGCGCCATGCTGTGAAAGTTATTTTGATTTCCTTCTGATCGAGGCTCAGACATCACGTTACTCGAACTGACCAATCAGGTAGCGCTTTTAAAATAGCTCAGCTAGACTGAAAGCTAAAAATAGATTTCAAAAAAATTATCATTGGAAGAGACCCATGTATGGGCGAATGCTTCTCTTAGATCATCCTCTCTTGCCACCATATGTAATGGAAATGAAGATATACCTCAAACAAGGGCGCACTGTTCATCATGAATCCATCACACCCAGGGTCTTCGGAGAAGTTGGTAGCTATGATTTCCTCTTCAGCAAACTTCGCGTCAAAAGGTACATTGGAGAGATGCTTGTCTACTGAGTTGGGCTCTTCCCTATCCTGTTGAATGAAATAAAGTTTTTTTTAGAAAACCGAAGCCTAAACATTCTGCTACACAGTGCACGTGTACGTGAAACTTGCGTGACAGGGCATTGGGAGGAAAGCTTCATGACAGGTGTCACGCAATACAATTGTTCCAAATATTTTCTTGTTACAGTACATAAACTCCTTCGCAGCCGTTATCTGGTCGTCGCAAGTGGAAAGGGGCATTGCGTGACAACTCAAAGAGACTACTGTTGTAAGGTGCAATTACGTCATGGACGTGTCACGCAAAAGCGCTGCATGGCAAGATTAACCAAGAATTACGACATTGCCACTGTTTCAATTTAAAACTTCTTCTTGTTTGCGTTTTGAAATAATGTTATGAAAAATAGAACTCACGCAACTGTTCCTAAAGAAATTTGAACCGTTATAAGACTTGTTTGTTTGTTTATTTACACTTATTTGTTTACACTTCTCAGTAAAGCCCTGGCCAAACGGAGACGCAAGTAGACACAAGTATTATAATATGGACTTGCGTACAAACTTGTGTTGGGGGCCAAACAGACACGCAAGTTTACTCGCAAGTGTACGCAAGTTGCTAAAAAAAGCCATTTGAATGCTCCTGTGCGCGTTGCAATTCAGTACTCAAAATAAACAAAAAAAACTTGCGTTGACTTGCGTTGAGTGGCCAAACGGTGAAAAACTTGCGTCTATTTACGCGCAAATTTGATCTCGATCAAAGTGAACGCAAGTCGTCGCAAGTCGACACAAGTACACGCAAGTCCTGGCCAAATGAAGTCGCAAGTAGACGCAAGTTGTCGTGCGTCTCCGTTTAGCCAGGGCTTAAAAGATCTCCTCTCGACGTTCTTTCCCAAGTATCACATTATTAAACGATACCAAGTTTTCAAAAAACTGAAATACAGTCTCACCAGAACTTTTAGTCGATGCTCCAAGTACAGTGATCGCGCCATACATCCAAACTTGTTCTTCCGAGGATCGTAAGTAGGAATAAACTCGCCGACCCCAGTACACAGGTAAACTTTCTCCGCCGCCAGAGCATATCCGTTATTACCCCTACCAAGACCACTGCCCTCCAGTAGAGTAATGCGCCCGTAGATCTTTGAATCTGTGCGCAAAAAAACAAGAGGAGAGATTAATATGCGAGTCAGAAACAGACAAGAACTGCACACAATGAAGTACATTTCAAACTTTCGTGTTCATTCAACCAGAGAAAAAACAGCGTTGTTTTTAACTGGGTTTCTGTAAAAACCAATCGCCACTTGGTCGCACGCGTTTTCCCGCGCTTGGTGCCGGCAACGTGTATTTGCTTTGAGTTCGCATTGGTTCATTGTTTGTTTTGTTTACGTTTATTGTGATCGGCCATTGTAATTGCTTTGGTTTTGGTTTTGGTTTTGGTTTTACGACACTCAATTGAAAACCGCTCTGTTACAACATGGAAAAATCACAGTTCACATCGAGTAAGTTTAGACGTTGTATAACTAGTGTGACTATTGGTTTAAATTCCGTTTACACCACGGTTTTCTTAAACGTTGTCTAAAATTCGTTTAAATATCAACTCTTAAGTGATTAAAGGGACACTGTCCCGGCGTATTTGCTCAAAACTGTTATAAATGCACAAAATGGTCCCTAAATCTATCAAATAAGAACTTAGTAAACTCTAACTAAATGATAAAAAGCAATTTCTTCAAGAAATTCCATACTGCAACAAAAGTTTTGCAAAATTTCAAAGATTTCCGAGCCAAATTTGAAACTTTGAAAAACTGACATCCTGACGATTTTTCAAAAATCCATATTGCAATCCATTTCCATCTTCGCTGTCGTTTGTCATCCTCAATTCCTAGTGGGTTCCTGTCATTTGTCGAGTGCTATTCTACAGAATCAAACTTCCTATGATCTAGATATGTTTCTGAGCTTCCCAAAATCATGCTAGAATCAGGACACTTTCTAGCCAACATAAGCAAATGATAAGACAGACGAAGAACTGGTTACCGAAACAAGATGGAGGTCGATTTTCTCTAGCCAAAAACGAGTCTTTTTATCTCATATTCATTTAGTACCTCTGGAGAATGCCGCATCCACATTCCAATCTTCCTTTTTACCAACGTCACGGTTCAACCACAGATCCCGCTCGGCCATCAGCAAAAACTTAGCGGAGAGGGTAAATTGCGCGGGAACTGGATCGGGAACCTGCTGGAACCTGATTGGCAGAGTGAAAGTCACTGGGTCACGTGGGTGACACGTAGGTGGCTCTGAATAACTCACTCCCTGGAAAGAAATCAGTACAGAGATTTACTAAGGGCTTAGTCGCATTTAAAGCCTGGTTTACACGTGCAACGCAAGCATAAGCGCAAGCACAAGCACAATAAACGTACGTGTAACTTTACCGGGGCGACGCAAGCACAAGCATAAACGCGAGCACAAGAAAAGGAAACATTTCCTTTTTCTTGTGCTTGCGCTCATGTTTGCGTCGTTGCGTCACTCGCGCTATCCGCTATATTGAATAATGTAATGTTGATCAAAATTTAAGGCACTGCGTCTGCGTATGTCACCTTGTGCTTATTGCACGTGTGAACTCTCTTGTGCTTATACTTTTGCTTTCGTCGTACGTGTAAACCAAGCTTAACTTCAGCCTCGTCAGGAGCCATAATCAGGGACGGAGACTGTATTGAATGTTAGTTCTGAGAAATTGGTTGTACATCAAGACAATATCTCCTTGTTGATGATTTTCTTTATTCTCAGCACCTGTCTGCTTGACATGGTATTGATACAAGAGAGCATGATCTAAGAGAAGCATTCCCCCATACATGGGTCTCTTCCAATGATAATTTTTTGAAATATATTTTTAACTTTGAGTCCATAGCTGAGCTATTTTACAGTAAGAGCGCTACCTGATTGGTCAGTTCGAGTAACGTGATGTCGGAGCCTCGATCAGAAGGAAATAAAAATAACTTTCACAGCATGGCGCGAAACTATTAACAGATTTCAACAAATTATCATGGGGCACGAGGAATCCTTCTCTTAGATCATCCTCTCTTGATTGGTCTTGTAACGAGAAATTAGAGATGTTGATCCATTTAAAAAATTAATTCACTAACAATTAAAATGTTTGACAACTTTCCAACCCACCTCCTCTGCTGTACAAGGTATCAGTTTGATAAAATAAACGCCTGTGTAATCCCGCAACGCATACTGAGATTGAAATCGCCAGCTCTGCTGGGGGTAGTCAAACGTTTGTTCACTTGACACCAGGCTCAACGCAAAACTCAGATGTGGGCGATCACGTGACATGACCACTGCCATCGCTTGTGTGCCTTGAGAAAATAAAACAAACAAACAAACCTACCGTTAGGCCTAATTTATATATCGCGTTTTAGTCGCATTTCAGTCGCGTTTTAGTCGCATTTCAGTCGCATTTCAGTCACATTTTAGTGGCATTTCAGTCGCGTTTCAGTCGCATTTTAATCGCATTTCAGTCGCATTTCAGTCGCGTCGAATATAATTCAAGTCCCAGAAAACTCGCTCTCTGTAATGAAAGTGGATGTCCGTTTAGCTTCACAGCGTTCAAAGACAAAAATATAACGCCACTTCCGGTTTTCGCTGCCTTGACTTTTCCAAGAGTTTGAAGCGTAATGGGCAAGAAGTTTGTAAGGAAACGTTACTAAAAATGCACTGAGTATTAAACCAAAATACGAGCCGATAAAGTAGATGGATAACAATTATTACATTATCTAGGCATTCTCGGCGTGAAAAGCTTAACTTTTGCTTTAAAGTGAAGGACTTCGCAAATTTAAGACATTTGGCAGCGGTAGTTTTGGCGGGAATTGTGCGTGCGCAGTGCGTTTGACCGCTGTGGATCGTTTAGCAGGCGGGTTTGACTAACATGGTCAGCTTAATGTTCAAATGTTTCTCGTTACATGTATATACACTTACCTGGATTTTTGAGCAAGTATGTTCCTCGAAACTTTGTCTTGGTCTTAAAATTGACGACAAGTCTTTTATCTTCCTCGCGTACAGAAATAGCCGTTGGCCAAAGATCTCCGTTGAATAAACCACCTTCAGGAGTCTGCACGCCATTATTCAACAACACAGCGGTGTCATAAGTAAGATGCAGGCGCAGATACATGGCGTGGTCGTAGTGGATCCAGTCCCCTCGGTTCCTCGGCACGCGATACACGTACGACACATACAGAGGTACCCGCACGGTAAGCTGGGATTGCGCGATATCACGTGATTGTCCATCTGACGTCACAGCAGCGCCACAGTGCTGTATAAGTTCTGATAAGTCGTAGTAACTGTTGAATGTCCAAACGCACGATTCCAGGTCGAGATTTCTGTAGAAGCGTAATGTTCTGTTACCCCTTAGCCCCACGCTAAACTGGTACGGCTCGCCTTCGTTCATGCTTTTACGGTCTTTGATGGAATTCGTAGCGAAACCGAAGCTCGTGATCAGCTCATTTAAGTCTAAAAGATTGGAGCACTTGTGTTGCGCTGTTCTTAGCACGCCTGGGCGAAGGATTCGCTTGAAGTTTGTCAGCCTCTTGGTGGATATGAGCGGTACAAGGCCATCTGTATGAGGAAGGACTAACTTAATATGAACTTTGTTGGAATATTGATTACCCGTATTACCCGTAAAGGAAATACTCGCCACGATCTGTTGCGAACCCATGCGGTGAGGATCACGTGATACACACAGACCCTCGTTAGTGCTCACGTTGACTTGAGCGCTGGTCGATTCAAGGCCCAGCTCACCGCGGTCACTAACCGCGCGCGCGACACATCGTACTCGAGAGCCTGGTACTAAGTACACGCTATCAAGTGTTACCAGGTCAGTTCTGGTGAAAAAAGTGTCACCAGTCATGTCTCTGAGCCCGTCACCAACTTGCCAGCGGAACTGCGTCAAGCGGTTGTCGATTCGCTGTGAGGAGCATATGGAACCAGTTTCCGCATAGCGAGGATGCTTTGGATCACAAGCCTGTAAAGATTAAAGGAAATAAGCTAGTTATATAATGCCTCCTCGTGGTATAACGTGAAATTATTACCACATCAAGCCCGGGCCAAACGAGGATGAGTTGTTCATCAGAACATTCAGTACCCAAAGTAAACAAAAAAGCTTGCGTTGACTTGCGTTGGGTGGCCAGACGGTGAAAAACTTGCGTCTACTTGCGCTCAAATTTGATCTCGATCAAACTGAACGCAAGTCAACGCAAGTGCACGCAAGTACTGGCCAAACGAAGTCGCAAGTAAGCGCGAGTTGAAACCTTGCGTCTACTTCCGTCTCCGTTTAGCCAGGGCTTAAAGGGGCAGTGTCACCAAGATTTAGTACCACTTAAACATCCTAGCAGAAGTATTTGTATCAATGGAAATCCACTAATAGTGGCCTGGTCTTGCTAAAAGTTACTATACTAGTACAGAAAAACTGTTTAAAAATTATTTGACTAAGGACGGGCAGGAAGGAAGTACGGTGTTCTTGGGAAAAATAGCTCAAAATCAATGATTCTGGTTTGTTCCCACCTCAGGAGAATGAATTGATGTCTTTCTCTTGTTGTTCAGGAGCCATTTTGCATCAGCGAGTGTACCTTCATAATTCAAGCGTAGTTTACACAAAAACTTGGGAGAATTCCCGTGATACTGCCCCTTTAAGAGAAAGACGGACTACTCGTAGTCTACATAGATTACTTCTCCTTCTCATATGTCAGCCACTTACCGTTACACATATCAGCGGATAACCCATAATGATCTCTGTTTCAGCCCGACTGACGTCATCATAGTCACGCAGCGAAACAACTTTTGGTGACAGCGGGAACGTGACGGCCGGATTTGTAGAAGGTTGCTCGATGTAGACGATTACTTTCTTGATTCCCAGGCCACTCTCGCCAGTTATGTCCGAGCTCAGGTGGACTGTGAACGCACGGCGAATTTTTCTGTGAGCGTCAAACAGTATTTTGATTGGTATCACGTATGTTGATGTGTTTGCCGAAAACTCCACAATCTGAACAAAATAAAAAAGAGATAGGGTTATCATACCGTTCCCGACAAACTTAGTGGCCCCGGTTTCCATAGCAGGAAGCGACTAGGAGTATTGCTACTTTCCCTGGATGGGATGCTAGTCCATCGCAGGTTACCCCCAGCATTTTGTCGCCGGTACCCATTTATACTCTTGAGTGGAGAGAGGCACTGTGAGAGTAAAGTGTCTTACCCAACACAACACAATGACCCAGGCCAGCGCTCGAACCCGGACCGCTCGATCCAGACTCCAGCGCGCTAACCACTAAGCCACCGCGCCTCCCAAAGAAAACACAAAAGGTTTTGCTTACCTCGGTCATCGGCTGATAACCTTTCCCAGCCTTTGCTGATCCATCAAGTGTGTACACTCTGACCTTTGACCTCGTGGTAGGATCACCTGTCTTTTGAACTGTAATCAGTGCTTCATTGTGTGCACCAGACACAGCCGGGCCCACGACAAATACTCGCTCCTTTGTAAACTGGATGAGAGGCTCTGGGGTAAAGACAGACAAATAACATCAAAATACACCCGTAAAGTAGCCAAATACAAAATGATTCACCTCACGAGGCAGCGCAGAAAGTATATTACAGTCGAAGCTATAAGCGGACACCCTCGGGAAGCAGAAAAAGTGTCCGCAAATGGAGCTGGCCGCTTATGGGAATGTGTAAATACAGAGTTTGTATGATCTAGAGTTCAAACGGGGTTTTGTCAAGGCGGCCGTAAGTAGAGCTGTCTGCTTACGAGAGTGTCCGCTCAGAGAGCTTTGACTGTATCTTGAATAAGAAAAATCGTGGAAACTCATATCCGTTTGCCAAAAATCGCACTTTCTTTGGTCCAAAAACGCCTCTCTGAGTATGGTCTGAGTCTCACCCACACTTCACATCCCTTACTGCGCAAACTGCGCACGCGTGACAAAACGAGAGACTCTCACTTCACGACCGCTGGCCAAGTGGACCGAAGACTGAGTACGAGATTGAGAGACTTTTCAATATAAAGTAGTGAACGGCACAACACAAGTAAATTAAGTGTGGTACTGTTTCTATTCCGAATCTCTCTGAGTTTTAGTCGAATAGTTTCCTATTATTAGCCCGTGTCCCTCGTCTGAGTAACTAGCCTCCTACGCAGACGCTCTTTGGGCTCGTCACGTAATCTTTCCTCCCCCTGCCTAGGAGGCTACTGAGTAACCTGACTCATACAAACAAGAATGGTTTTCATAATACTCACTATCTATCGTATCTACAATGGTGATCACAGTAGCGTTCCTCTCTCCTATCCGGCTTTCCTTGTCCACGCTTCCTAGTTTTAGCCGGAACTTCTCCCTTCCCTCGTACATGATGTCGTCCAAGATTGTAACAGGACAGGTCTTCCGGTTCTCTCCTGGGTTAAACCGGATCAGCGAGTCGTGTGTGTCCGGTCGCTCTTTGAAGTCTTCATCCACTTGCGCTGACATATAGCGGGTGTAACAACGAACTGATGACGTGTATCTCAGATCACCAGTGCGTACGAGTACAACGTTAAGCGTGCCTGTTTCCTCATTGGTGGAATAAGATTTCTTGTCGAATTGTATGATGGGTACTAGGTGGGAGAAAAAACAAATAAAGTTGGGTTGTTAAAAATGAGCGCCACTTTCTTAACCAATCAGATTACAATTTAAAAACCAATCGCGACTTGGTCGCACGCGTTTTCCCGCGCTTGGCGCCGGTTACATGTATTTGCTTCGAGTTCTGATTGTTTTGTTTTCGCTTGTTGTGATTGGCCAGAGTGATTACTTTGGTTTCGGTAACCACTCTATTGTGATTGGATATTAAGAAAGTTTTTCCAAACTACGGTCCATATTCTCTCAACTCTATGTAAAATAAATAAATAAATAAAACTCACAGTCAGACATTGAATCGTCGATAGCAATGACTGTCTTGCTCGCCTCTCCAATCCCCGTGTTGATGGGCGTCCTGAGTACAAGTTCAAATTCCTCCATCCCCTCTACCCTGGGGAGTCCTTGGTCGTCACGGATGGTCACTTGTACTGACTGGTGCTCGGAGAAAGGCGGAAAGTAAACCATTTGTATGACGGGGATATAGTCTTCAGTGGCTGGAAAATAAACGCATCAATCAAAAGTGATACAAAGACACACTGCATTGTAACTCAATAAAATTCAAATACCCGGATGTTAAAGACGTTCTCGCGTTTAAAATCGCAATCAAAAAGCAACGGGTCTCTTTTCTGATGCTTTTGGCGGGAAGAAGAGAGACCCTGGGAACGAGGTTGCGCAAATCTACAATGTAGCTTCATTCACACTGTGCATGGATATTTGGTATTTTCACGACAAATAATGGAACAAAATTAAAATTTTCAACCAAATTTCAGTCGTAGCTGTGTGTTCTTAGCTAGTCTGCATGCAGACGTCTCCTCCTATTTCATTCTACCCTGCAAACAGGCTCACGTTAATTTTGTGAGCCTGCTACACGCAATTATCGTGCATGCGCGAACTACCTAATTTCTTTGCATATATACCGAGTTAACTTGGCAATTTCCGCGGCAATTTCTCAGGACAATGGTTAATTCTTAGCTGAAAAAAAATTTCTTTTTCAATAGATGATTATTGTTTCTGCTATTGTTTCGAGTTTGAAAAAGTTTTCGAAAGGAAAATTGTGTACATCTGACGCATACAAGTGGCCCGTACGCATGATCTAGCGGGCACATTAAAGTTTTAAACCAGTTAAAAACCAGTAAGTTTTAATTTATTCGTCCCTGGCTGTGGACGCGGCAAGATCAAAGAATCCGCGAGCGGTTGCGTGCAGAGGTTCCTTCTCGTCGCGCGCGGAAAGAGAAGTGAATCTCTGTCTCGCGCGGTAATTTCCTTCCGACTAAAGAAGGAAATTGGAGGATACGTCTGCACGCAGGCTAGTTCTTAACCTGCGTGGCAGCGTAGAAAGGGGAGGGATGAGAGGAGTTCGAGCTTCGCGATCTCTCCTCGCGCTTCGCGCTCGCACTCGAACTCCCCTTTCTACGCGCCTGCCACGCAGGCTAGCTAGTTCTGAGCATGTTCTTAAAAGTTTGGCCTTTCTTAGCCTCATTGTTCTTATAAAAGAAGGATCTGTGTATTCGTGAGGTTTAGCCACTGGAAAAGTGAATGGCGACTTAGCTTATTAACTTTCCGGATTCGTCAACGTTTTCATCTCAGAATCATATTACCGATTACGCACAGTCTGGAATCAAAACTTGTGGCTTTAGACGAGAATCCGGAAACTTTTAGGGCGTAAGATTAACGTTTTTACTCTCTTCAATCAATGGAGATATAGTTCTCTATTTTAGTTTGATTGTCGACTTGAAACCAACATTAAGTGCCATTAACCGTGAACTGATAGTGCGTTTCAGAGTGTTTTACTGCGATACCATTTTGTTTTCATTTCAAGCTCAAAATCGTCTGAATATTAGCCCAAAAAGATAGACGTTCTCATAATAAAAGAGAATGTATGTTCTGCCATCTCCATTTCATCTTTCGAACTGAAAAAATGTTGTTTGAAATGAAAACATTCATTTTAAATTGTCTAATTTAAATTGATAAATTGTTAAGACAAGTTAAATAGATGAAACATAAGCTGTTGACTTAAAACCCCTTTTAAATTTAATGCAATTTAAAAGAACGTTTATTTAGTGGTTTGTGAACAATTAAAAACCTAAACATTGGGTAAGTAAATTAAAGGTTAATTGATGACCGAGAATGCCAAATTCCTCATTTGAAAAACAAAATGGTATCTCCTTGTTTTCTGTATTTGCGCAAAAATGTTAACAAAATGTTCAGGTACTCGCAAAATTAGGCTTCTACTCGCAAAATTAGGCTTCTGCTCGAATTGATCGCAAAATTTTAGTGGGTGCTCGTTTGCTCGTGCTCGCATATTTTTACAACGGTGCTCGCATGCTCGGTTTTTAGTGTAGGTACTTTTCCAAAGTGCTCGTTGCTGGCAAGGCTAACTTTTATCAATGCTCTTGCTCGCAAAGAAAACCCCTGTGCTCTCATGCTCACAAATGCTCCGGGCAAAGACCATTCGATACCCCTTATATTCTCGACATCGTTAGCTGTTCCAGCTTCAATCCAAATGGGTTCGAGCGTTATTTGTTGGGTTCTGTTTTACGAAATCATACCAATTTTGTTTTCTCCTTTGAGAATGCACGACAGTTACCGTTTAATTTCTGCAGCGATGATGAAATGAAATAATAAAAGGATAGACTGCACTGCAACAAATTACCCTCTTGCCTTCAGTAAAAATCTACTAGTATACTAAAGCAAATGCGGCAATCTAACTGGCTGAGCTACTCGACGTACACTATCGTGCATTAATATACGAGTGGCTGGAGGTCGTCTACAAAATGGCGGTTTCTTCTCGTTTAGGTATTTTTCTGACGCATGACTGAGTCTCGTTTTATTATTATTTTTATAATAGCAATTTGTTATAAAAACAATTAGATTCTTCGCTCTCAATTTCTATGATGTAATAGTTGATTTGGCCTGCGGCCTCATCAACTATCAAATCGTAGAAATCTCGAGTTCATAATCTAATTGTTTTAGTAAAAATCATAATAATTGTCTAGTAGTAACTCTAAATCTTCTTCCGAAACTTCGAAGAAGCGAGAAGAAACCGCAATTTTGTAGACGACCTCCAGCCACTGCACACTAATGGCTGATAGTGTACGAGTAGCTCAGCCAATCAGATCGTCTCATTTGCATTAGTATACTAGTAGAGTTTTACTAATTGTTAATAAGTTTTTTTCGCGGCTACAATTTTCGATATTCCATGAGTTACGTACAAAAACTGATAAAAGTACAAAGCTTTCAGTCAAAACAATATAGTTTTATTGTCAATAGCATTAGCGCTGCCACCACTACTGTCACCATCCTAGTGAGTAATACCTTTACATACTTTGCCTTTCTAGGTTACGGAGGAGGGTGGGGTAAGTAAGTATTTTCTTACCTCGCGCGGAGATTGGTTCCATCTGCCTCGATCTCACGAACACAGAGGACGGTTTGGAAAGGTCGGTTCCAGATCTCCTGAGGTTCACGTCAATCTTCCCGACACTCTCATCCACAGAGTAACGCGGCTGATCAAAGAATATCTTGGGCTCTGGGTAAACAATAATAAATCATTCTTAATGGCAAAGTTTTTGAGATTCAAACCCTGAGAATGTCAGATATGCAAAAATAATATACTTGGCTCATGAAAGTGAAATATTAGACCCAATTCAGTCGCGTGGAATGCAATTCAAGTCCCGGCAGAAAACTCGCTGAAATTGCTTTAAATCAGCGCAATGCCCACACAAATAGCAAAGTAGAACACGTTGTTTCCATGGTGTATTACAACGTAGTCGAATCAAGTAATACCAGCGAGATTTCTGCGGCTTGAATTATATTCGACGCGACTAAAATGCGATGTATAAATTGCGCCTTAGAATAAGAAATGGTACTGCGGAACAATTTTTAACCAAAAATTTAAATTAAATGATTAGAATGAAGTACCACTTTTCTAAAACAAAATTGCATGTACTTTGCAGACAGATTTCTGTTTGTTTGTTTTTTATTTGTTGTTTTTTTATCGAATATCGAATATGTTGATATAATGGATCTGATTTGACTATCATCTTTCCAGACAGATTTAATTTGAAAGGATGTGTTTAGGATGAGTTCTAAAGCCGTTTGTAATAAATCGTCTTTACCTAATGGTTTTCCGTGTGCGTGTCTTTAGCCTGCAAAGGTAGCCGCTCCGCAACTAAGGGCGTTTGATGAACGTTTGATGAACGCTCGCCCGGAACGTTTGACGAACGCTCGCCCGGGAAGCGTGCGGCGCGGGATGAGAGCTAGGGGCGACTGCAACGCGCCAACTAGCGTACGTGTGTTTCTTTCATAGCTTGTTGGATGATCTGTTTCTTTGTCAGCATATTGGTGTGTTTGATTTGACTTTATTACCAGGGCGCACGTACGCGGGTTTTTTGATCGCGAGAGAGGAATTTGTACGCGCAGAATTTCAAACAATTACATATGAAAGGAATTAGCGTGGGATGATAGCAACGTGATAAGCTGAAATCTCTTTCCTGTACCAGGAAATACATTTGTGCGCTATTCTAAAGAAAACATGTTCACATAATAACATTTATTTCATGTTTTGTATTTTTCATTATTCAGTGTCACACGCGTGCATTCTTACCGTCCTTTGCATCTGGAGCTATAACAACAACACTCGTGTTCTTGTCTCTGTTGATTTTGCTGCCAAGATGGGAGATCACTGTCACATAAAACTTCTCTTCGTTCTCGTACAATGAATCGTCAATAATGATGACTGGGCAATCTTTAGTTGTCTCTTCCTTGGGAATCAAGGGAGAAATGTCAGTATAGGGAAAACCGCACTCGGGCCAAACTGGCCCACACTGCCGGAGCGTATCGCGGTTTCTGTGGCATGAAGCCGACTGGGAGTATTGCTACTCCTCCTGAGTGGGAAGCTAGTACAACGCTTCTCCCCCCCTCCCCCCCCCACCCCCCCCCCCCCCCCCCCATCATTGCCCTAACAGTTCGCCGTACCCATTATACTCCTGAGTGGATCGAGGCACTGTGACAGTAAAGTGTCAATACAACAATGATCCCGGCCAGCGCTTGAACCCAGACCCCTCGATCAGGCCGAATTCAACGCGCTCACCATTATGCTACCGCGTCTCTCACTACTTCTGATGTTTCGTCCTAAATTTCCAGCTTGAACAATAAGGAAACTGACTAAAATGACATGATTGAACAAGACCAACAACAGAATGATAGAAGTCTTATCTGTCGCTGGCCTTATTCAAGTCATTTCTATGAAATATTGTGCAAACTCCATATCAGTAAAGCGCACTCAAGAGCTAACCTTTTCAAATGTGATCACGCTGTCCTTGTTACCAGGCCTTGAGATAAAGTCAGTGTATGACAATATAGATGTTGGTAAGGTGCCTGTGGCCCAACCTGAAACACAGTAACACCAAATTAATTGATAGGCTTGGTTTGAAATTTGAGAAATTTAGGCTAAAATTTGTAAGATGCGCCATCCAAATTTAAACTATATGGATCTGGGCAAGTCTCTTTCGTCTTCCTTCTTTATGTAATCACGCGGCGTTTATGTCCTCGAAGAACAGCAAATCAAAACATGTAGAGCCTTATGCACGCTTTGCGGGCCTATGGTGTTAGATCATAGGCACGTAATGCGTGCGTACTGTATTTGCAATAAGCGTCAAACAAACTCGGGGCGCCGGATATCCCCATGACTCAGAATTTTCGCGATTTCAAAATATGATTTATAGAACTGGTCACATCCGTCCATACCTTCCTCGGCCTCCCCGTAAGAGTTGGTCACACAAGTGACATACAACCGCTGGGTTGTGTCTCCGGTTCGTCTCAAGGGAACTTTCACTTCTCCTACGTTTTCGTCCACAACGAGGTGACTGCGGACAACCTCCACAGATGGAACTGAAAATAGAACAAACAAAATGGACTCAGGACAAATGTTCCCAGTAGAATTAAGGTGATTCTCTAGTATTACACTGTGTATTCTTACTGCGCATGACTGAATTACGGCGATAAGCACCGTTCAACGTACCAACGAAGCTAATATTTTAAAACATTTTTTTTAAAGCCAATAGCGCGTGCACATTATTACCGCAGAAGCTTATGAGAAAGTATGGACATTGCCTACTCCAAGCCCACACGTTTTCAGTCTCGTAAATTAACCGTTAATATGGATACTTTTTGTGGACTTGCGTATTAAGGGGGTCGAACTGTAATTATTTTAATTAATTCATACCATCCTCTGGATCTGTTATAGTCACGTGAGCTGTCCTAGGCTGCCTGATGACGCACATCTGGGGACTCGTCAGCTCCACTTCTAACGATTCATTCCCCTCGTACTTCCCATCATCCTGTACGTGCAACTTCCACTCTGCCCTGCTCTGTCCGGGACTAAACTGCACATGCGCGGGACCAACGAGCGAGAAGTCCTGGTCTCGAGTAGCTGTAAGCCCCTTAATGGCCATACGCACGAACGAAGGGTCCCCAAGAAAGCCCCTCCTGATAACACTAAGGCGCAAAATACCATCCGTTTCGCGTGCCTGGTATTTCTGGCGCTCAAACGACACCCAGGCCCAAGTTAATGAAAATCTCTGAAAGCGCAGAGTGTTCCCGGCAGGATCGGAAACATCAAAGTCAAAAGCGTCATTTGTCGCATTGCAACCATTGTGTAGAACATACGAGATGTTTCCTGCGTCAATGTGAGATTGCGTGAAGTTTGTCACGCATTTATTGCCGTTACAACGCCCTTCCATTACAAGCATTCCGTTCACTGGGTGATGCGTGACAGTGTAAAGCAGTTCAGAGTTCTTGCTATCCATATCTTCCACTCTTAACGCATCGCTTCTAATTACAAGCCCGACTCTATTCCCCGGTAAACTGTGAAGATTCGTGGCACCTCGGTTAAGAACCAGCTGCGGAATTCTGTTGTCCACTGGGACAACGACCACGTGTATTTCACGTGGCTCGCGAACAAGTGTCTCAGTATCTGGAAACACGTAGAATTCGTTGTGCATCCCATCGCTAACTGCGACTTGAAAGCTATCCTTGTCTACATCCGTGCCATCGTGGGCGTACGAGATTCGATTGAGGTTGATGTCCTCTTGCGTGAACACGCGTGAGGGCATCCCGCTGTTTAGCAACCAACCATGCAGAGGAACACGCGTGACAGTGTACACGAGATTCTCAGGCTGCGTGTCTTGATCTTCCACGCGAAGTTCAAATGGCGTAATCAACACATCCTCGCCTTCGTTTACCACGAGTTTGGTGTGAATTAACACAGGATTTTTATTGTCTATGTTAAGAAGTGTCACCAAAAAGGCTCTAACTACACCATTCGTTCCATCCGAAACCTCAAAATCAAAACTATCGGCTGTAGCTTCGTCCTTGCTCGTGTGGATGTAAACAATCTTATTTCCCGCCAAATCAAGTTGAGTGAACGAATCAAGCTGAACTCCGGGAAAGTCCAAGTGTTCCAGGCGCCCCTTTTGCGGCTGCTTTTTTAAGGAATACCGCAGCTTCTCGTTGGGACTTCCGGTATCGCTGGCGCTCAGGAAGTTTGTTGAGATAATGACGCGGGAGGACTGGGCTAAGCGTACACCTTTGTTTATTACTGTAGGATGAACCCTGTCACCTGCGCTAATTTCCACATAAAAATCTTGATTTATTCGCGTGTTTTGACCGTCAGATAGGTCGAATTTCATCTGATCTCTTTCGCTGGGGATGTTCGGATTATGTGAGTAGACCAACCGCCTTTCGTCAATGTCCCTTTGAGTGAAACTTTGCCACTGAGCCAAGATTTGAACGGAACCATTCAAGTTTATCAGCCTGAGAAATCCCGCCCGCGGAGGACTGCGTACTACAAACGAGATATCCTCATCCGGGGAGTCCACATCCTGGGCTTTAAGATTGTTTGGTGTGATTGTTTTGCTTTCGCCGATGGAGGCGATACGCAAGCCTGCATTTACAGAAAGCGTCGGTTCTTCGTCATCCACAGGACTTATAAACACTGGAATTGAGCGGGTTGTGTTATATTTACCATCCGACACACACACAGCGAAAGAATCACGCGTACTTTCACTTCCGTCATGTTGATACACGATCGAGGTCGACTTTTTGATCTGCGTCAGAGAGAACCTGGGAACTGGTGTCGTGGCTCCCTTGCGCCTGTCTGTGATCATCCCGTGACGAGGTGGCGTGACAACGAAGAACATTAACTCGTCCAGAGGCTCATCAGTGTCGTCTGCGTTCAGGACAGTCACGTCTATAATCTTTTCATCGCCCTCGTCCACGTAGAAGTCACGCGTGAAAATCTGAGGTTTCTCGTCGTTTTGCGGGAGTATATCGATATTGATGAGGTACCGCGGTGAAGTGTTATTTCCGTCTGAACACGAGAAGGCCACCCAGTCCATGGTCGGTTCACTCCCTTGGTACATATCTTGCACGTAGCTGACACGTCCAGCTCGGATATCATCAATAGTGAAAGACGTGACGCGTTTTCCTGCGTTGCTTATCTCTGATCCTGGAGATGGCGTGACATTTTCCAAGAAGCCCACCGTCGGTTGGACGTCGATGGTGCATGTGACGTCACTGTCACGCGTATCTGGATCAGTGATTGTTAAGTGGCGTGACGTGAGTTTGGTTTTACCTCCCTCCAGTACGACAAGCTGTTTGATTCGACTCACTATGGGCGGCTGGCTGTCCACCGGCAGAATCATTGTAACCACATCGACCGCTACAAAACAAACCAACAAACGCAGATATTAGAGCGGTTTTCAATCGAGGGTCGTACATTGACCAATCACAACAGACGTAAACAATAAAACGAACCAATGAGAACTCGAAGCAAATACACGTAACCAGCGCCAAGCGCGGGAAAATGCGTGTGACCAAGTCGCGATTAGTTTTAGATTAGATATTCTTATTTCCTTCTGATCGAGGCTCCGACATCACGTTACTCACGTTACCAATCAGGTAGCGCTCTTAAAATAGCTCAGCTATGGACTGAAAATTGACAATAGATTTTAAAGAAAATATCGTTGGAAGAGACCCATGTATGGGGGAATACTTCTCTTAGATCATCCTCTCTTAGCACTGGACAAAGAGTGCATTGGAGAGAGGAAAGGGGTGCATATGTTCCAAAGACTTCTGGCACCGCCTTTATAAAACAAATGTATACAAAACAGTGATACCTTCAAATACCTTCATATCTCCGTCCTTCACGAATCCAGGTCTCTGTATCGTTCAAAAGCGTCAGATTAAAATGATCCGTATCTCCTCGGAGTCCAGTCTCCCTACCAATGTGCTCGTAAAAGATTAACCCCGCTTCCAAGTCCTGGACACTAAATTCGTAGCTCATCTTGCCGGCGCGTAATATCCTCCCCACCCGGGGAGGACTGGCGATGCGCAGTATGATGTCTGTGTCACGTGGGCTCTGTGATGACGCGTGAATTTTGATGGCTTGTCGCGAGTGTTCCTTCACTGTCACCGTCATGTTATACACGTGACACGTGACGTTTTTCTCCTCTGGAATAATCACTAGATGGAAAGTAAAAGAACAGAAGACTAAAATCAATCTACTATTATTTCTTGCGAAACCTGAACGAAACGTGTGGGTTGTAGAATAGATTACGAACAGTCCCTCTTTTCCTTTATAGTCCGTTGAGCGAGAACTGCGAAATACAATCAACTCTCGCCTTGCGGACACCCTGTTATGACGGACACTCGCTATTACGGACAAAATCCAGCCGTCCACCCGGCGAAAGCTATAGAGGTTTGACTGAAAATGACTTCCGCTTTTTCGGACTCTCGCTATTACGGACTCCAAACTACGTCCCGAGGGTGGCCGCTATAACGAGAGTTGACTGCAAAGCGAAAGGAAAATATAACCGCGCGAAATCTGGGAAAGATACGCGCGTCTCTCTCGCAGATTTCGCGCGGCATTATTTTCCCCTCTCACTTTATTTTGGAGAGGAGACATGTACTAGGAGCGAACATTTTTTGAGGTGTGGAAGGCGAAGAATCTTTGCGCGCAAAATTTTCTCAACCCGCTAGCATCTGTTACGTAGGTTAGGGGAAGAGAAGTGAATTTCCTATCCTTTTCTCCTTCGTCGCTTTCACTTTTTTTTTTCAACTATTTCAATCATTCATTACGTGCAGACAGGTTGACTAAGGATCATCTCATTGTCATTGTCAATTATTTCATGCAATTAACAATCGTTTATTTCAAACCGAAAACGTTTTGCTCCACCACTTAGCATGCACGCGTGATGTTACGTGCGATTATAAATTCAACATGTTTTGTATATTTTACAATCTTTAAACCCAGTCAAGGTCAAGAAAGGGCCATGCATTAAAAAACATTCATTTTGACTGCCTTGTCGAACTGGCGTGAACACCTCTGGCGCTTGAAAGATATCGCGTCCGGCTTGATTTACTAAACTATTACTTTATTCTGAGCTAATTTGTAGTAGAACTGAGCCAAAATGAATATTATGCGGCATAACAACTCTCCTTCAAAGTCGATAATCCCTTTATGCCGACGTAAGCAGATTATAGGAGATTTGTTCTCATACAAACAAGGTAGAACCTTCTAATCGCTAATCACTTGTGCTTTCATCACCCGCGGTTGACCTCGTTCCGACTTCTCGAACTACTCGATTGTCCGATAACAAAAAAAAGACGCTCCTACGTACGTATCGTCAACACAGGTGCTAACGATAATCCAATTTACGAAAGAAAGGATGTCTCCGTTTTAGCAAAACTCTTTTTCCTGTAACAAGATTTCATCGAAAAGTCACGGAAATGGTTTTCTGGCCTGAATTCGACGAAGAGATTGAAGCTTTAGATCACGCGCATTCGATGAGGTTCCACCGAGACTAATAGAAAAAAATCAAGGAAAATAAAAATAATAAAATAAACTGTTTATTTTGCGAACCATAGGCAACGTATGCGCGTGTGCGATTTAATCCGTTTAGTATGGATTAAAAGTTTTTTACGAAATTAAAGCTCTATAGAGTAATCTACAGCACGAATATAACAAAAATATATCCTTCTTGCCGCGTTGGAAAAAGGTAATGTTTTCGCCAAAAAAATAACTTTAAAATTGAGCGATAAAATGCGCGTATTCCAATTCATGTTACTTTTTTGTTAAGTTCGTGCCGATGTATAGCCTGTTTCGATTTAACCGATGGAAAAGCCGAAACAGGAAAAGTACACGCAAGTTCCTCAGAATAGACGTATGGTGTTAATTTCCTGATTAATCGCCTTGCAGAGGAATGCTGACAAATTTATAGCAAGTGTCATTAAAATGAATAATGCACACACCTTCCCTAAAGAACGCCGAGCGTTTGCCATTTTTCGCGGCAGTTTTAGAACAAATCAACGCAAACGTTTCTCTAATAAAACGGGGTATACTAGCGGATTTATTTCTGACTTAGTGCATTTCACGTAGCTATTAAATACTCCGCCGCCCTTTTCGTCTGTTCTGTGGTTTTGAGCCATATCTTTATTGTTTTTCCTTTTGCACACGCGGTAATCTTTATTGCCGGCCTCGGGCTGGCGGTTCATATAGGCTTATCGTCGATAACATCATTCCTCAAGAGATACCTCTTTCGTATCTCTCTGAACCTTCTGCAGTACAATAATCCACAAAATAACACCGTAAGGACCCGTAAGTTGAAGGAGCTAAGTGCCTGGCGCATCTTGAAAAATTAGCCACCGTTCGCAATCCGTCTTAATATTCTGCATCCTCAACCATCCTTGTTCCTGTGTGGTTTATTATCACCTATTTGGTGTTTTTGTACCTTAGTAAACTATTATTTTGAGGCTTTCGTCAATTTGAAGGTGACTTTGCACTTTGCAAAAATGACTTAAAATATCATGGCATAGCTCCCTTAAACTCACACGAAGGCGCACCGCGCAAGAAATGTTTAGACTAGTACTTTATGCAACATGTCGGATTTCTGTGCCGTATCATGCTGTGATTAATGTTGTCGTTTTGAAAACGGGTATTTTGGTGCAAAATCAACTTCCATTGTTTTCGATTGCAACACGAAGTATGTTCTTCATTAAGAATGACCTAACCAACGGTACAATCTGCAAAGCCGTCCGGTCAGTCTGTCATTTCATCATTAATTACAAGCGAAAAGACGACGTAATCCCGGGAAATGCTATATTTTTCCTTTGTCTCGCGAAAAAAAAAACGAAAGAAAATTGATAATCCGGGTGACCTAAAGATAGCTGGTTGTTAGATCTTGTTAGTTAATACTCTCTTTAGTTTCAATTCTGTTGTAAATCACCATAACTACAGAGAATTGAAACAAACCGCAATTTTCCTGCCTTTACAGGCGTATAAACGTTGAAATAGCCGTGTACATCTGCCTCCTCCCCTCAAAACACACAGCTACGTTGAAACGGAACCTGACAAATCGACTTTTCGCCCTAAAAAATGTTCAATAAGGGTTTTTTCCTGGAAACTAAAATATCCCACGGATGTATCAGTTCCCCCCCCCCCCCACTGATCCCCATACGTGCGACTTCTGTGTCTGTTCCCGCTGTTCTCCCTGTTCCCCGAAGTTGATATTTCAACCCAGACGGTGCACTGATAATTCCCGCGGCGATCCCTCTCCAAAGTGTTCAATCCCCGCCCTAGGGAAGATCTTGCTCTTTAATTCCCTCGTCAAGAATTTAAGATGGTATGAACACTACTGCTAAACCTCGAAAAAAAATCGCTTTGGCGTAGACTTCGTATGTATCATTGGACTGAAATAAGTTTACGCAGAAAGAATATTTTAGCAGGAAAACGTAATCTCTGATTTTTTTTTTTTTGGTAAGTTACGTTATGGTTTTAGGTTACATGTAAACCCATTACCCACGCGCCCACTCTTATTCATATTGTATATTATTATTTAATACTAAAAGACGCCATCAATTGTTTATTTTAAGCCGGAAATTTGGCGGCAGTTAGCTAGAATTCTCGGCGATATTAAGAAAGAAATTCCCTGTCATGCGTAGGAAGAAAGTCCCGACCCAATCAAAAGCAGTACGAAAATACCGAACAGGTTTAGTTAATTCACTTGCTTTTAGGACGATCCTAAACTCGAAATACAGTCGAAGCTCTCTGAGTAGACACTCTCGTAAGCGGACAGCTCTACTGACGGCCATTTTGACAAAACCCCGTTTTAACTCTAGCTCATACAAACTCTGTATTTACACATTCCCGTAAGCGACCAGCTACAGTTGCGGACACTTTTCAGTTCTGCTTCCCGAGGGTGTCCGCTTTCGCGAGCTTCAACTGTATTCATTGTCCTTACATGAACCATACATTTCTTTTAATGTAAGTGCTGAGAATTTGGTTGTACATCAAGATAATATCTCCTAGTTGATGATTTTCTTTATTCTCATCACCTGTCTGCTTGACATGGGCTGATCTAGTAAAGAGAAATTAGCTCTTGTACTTTGTGTCATATTCTACTCGTTCGCGGCGCGTACATGTAACTTATAACTAAAGCCAAAGCACTGAAAACGGCAACGGAAACGAGAATGTCGCCAAACAAGTACAGTAGCTATGCACGTGCGTTATACGGTTTGGTACATTTCTTAGCCGTCCTCTGCAAAGCAACAACATTTGAACGCTGTCTTTACATATTCAGCTGAGTAGTTCTAGCGGACAAACTGAATGGAACTAGAGATTCGCGAGATTCTGAATTAAATATAAATTCATATTTTAATCGAAGTTGTCCTCGGCGGCTTAAACTCTCTAATATTAACCCTTTCACTCCCAGAGTCAAACCTTGAGTCAATGTGGCTCTAACTTTTGAGTCGGTGGATGAAAACCTAGTGTGTGACCATTCAAATGAAAGCTATTGAGTAGTACTTCCAAGTGGTGCTGTTTGTTTTTGACAATTTTACAAAATGAAATTCAAGATGTTTTCCTCAGTTTTGAGCTTAGCACTCTTGGGGGTGAAAGGGTTTAAAATATCATTTCGCTTTCGGTGCATATTCTATTTTTATATAATAAAAAACGCACCTATTTCCGAAAGGAAGCTGGTCTGCTGGACTCCATCATCAACTGTCAATCCCAGTTCATCACTAGCCTCGCCTTGTACCATGTGACGATACCACATCCGGGAAGCTGCAACATCCTGGACACTGAAAGTATCAAGATACTGCATTTCCAGTTCGTCCCTGAGGAGCACACCATATCGCGGTACAGCGGTTACAGTGAAAGTGATGTCATCATCGATTGTATCTTCATCGTACACTTTTAATTGTTCATCTCCAAGAATAGCTTCGCTTAGTTCCTTCACTTCCAAAGCTTTCACTTCCGCACGAGGCATCTGGTTATTGACTGGCTGCAGAACGATGCGAAAGACCTGATCTCGAATTGTATTGCCCGATAGGTCCGATACGGAAAACTCAAACTGAGCGTATCGAGTTCTGACACCAAGCTCCAAGTCAGGAGACTTGAAAGTAATCTTTTGGTGTCGCACTTGAAGCTGGGTGAATCTTGCCACTTTTATTTTCATATCCGAAAGGAGGATTTCCCGGCTAACTCAGTTATGTTCGGGTTACCATCGATAAAGTGCGGTTCTTTTGTAATAAAAAACATCAGCTCGTCATCGTCAGAATCTTTATCTGTGTAGTGTAGTACATCCTCGCTTAGCTCGACCACTCCATGCTCGTCAGCGGTTACTTCCAGGGGACATCCGGGTAACAGGGAAGGTGGGAGATCATCCACGCGACGGATGGTAACTTGGAAAGTTTTTTATCGGAGAAACGTTTGGATTGTCAGCTTGGTCAAACATGACAAAAGCGATTTCATCGTTGAAAACCTCTCCGCCAAGATGTCGATAGTACAGCCTTCTGTTATTAATATCAAATTGAGAAAATTGAGTAACGTTTTGTTCATAGAAACCATCTTCTTGTAAAACCCAGTTTTCTAAACTTTCCGGCGTATTTCGCATCCGCAGAAACAAAACACCGACGCTGGTTTCTTGAAACAGTGCAGAGCCTGAATTTTCTTGGAAGTTCGGAAAGCTGATGACTTTAAATTGAATTTTATTGTCCTCAGAATCAATGTCGGTCGCGCTAAGCATGTATTGGTCAACAAGAGCCATCTCCCCCTCGTCCAATATTAGCCCAGTGTTGTACACCAATGTTGGAGCAGTATCGTCCACAGCACCAATGGTGACTGGAAACAAGAACTTCACGTCGTGTTTGCCATCAGACAGACGGAAAATGATATTGTCACTGTAGGTGTCTGAGTTGTCATGGTGATAGGTAATGACAGGTATCTCCAAATCAGTCGCCATAAACGTATCAATTTTGTGTCCCATGATCCTAAGCTCGCCGTGCCGCAGACCGCCAACCACTTGAAGGCGAACATCGTTAAAATTATCTTTATCAGCAATGGCCAGATTTAATTCTTCTGTGATGGCACGTGACTGACCCTCAAACAAGCTAAGCCCGGCATTTTTTGTGACCAGAGGAGCATAGTTGTTTGTCGGTTTCACCATAATCAACAGCAAAATTTGTTCAGATTTCGCGCCTTCGGTGTCCACAGCCTCGAGGACAACTTGAAACATGCGCAGTTCATCCGTCTGTGTCGCAGGCGGTCTATATGCGATCTTAAACTGTGCGATATCTCTTTGATAAAAAGCTGTCAGCGGCTGATAAGGGTCATCGGTGTTTACCAAGGAACCCTCTCCTGGTTGAAACGCTTGAGTGATATTAAAAATTATCTCACCTTCATCGGTTTCTGTGTCAGAAGCGGCGAGGATGTCAGAAGTTATCGGAGCGAATGTGTATTGATTGACTTCGACGGTATGGGAAGCTTGAAAAGAAGCGACAGGCTTCTGGTTCGATCTCGCTGCCATGATTCGGACGATGATTTGAAAGTATTCCCTCTCAATGCGTCGAGTACTTTGGTCGATAAGCTCTACTACCACGGGAATAAAATCGAGATTAGGGGACGAAAGCTTTTTATGTTGATAGCGTATATTGGACCGTAAGAACTCGCTACACTCGAACCGTGCCGTGTTCCTGTTGTCGTTCGTCACGTTGACAAGTTCTCCGTATCGCGGAATGATTCCATTATTGTTGAAATTCAGAAGTGTTACAGAGCATAGTTTGGTCGCGTCCTCTTTGAATGCGAGCACGGCGCTGGTGATATTCGTGGATATGCCCCGAGTTTTTTCACTGTGATGGGAAGGTTTTTCTTGACGATTCCCATGTCCGACAACGAGACTGTCACGCGAAGATTGAGTGGAATTAAACGAGTTTGTGTCTCGGTGTCCGCGCGGATTTGTAGCTTAACGAAGTCCTGTGTGAAAAACATGGACCCCAAGTGTGAGTAGAGAACGTCGCCGAGATTGAAATCACACGGGAACGTGTCCGGCTGCATAAAACCCACTCTCTGCGACAAGGGGTCACTACGTAACACAGCGACCTTACAATCTGCTCCTTCGGGAAAAGTGATTTTCAGATCGTGGACAGGATCGAGGAACACAGATCGTCCCATTTCCACAGTTATCGGGGAAACCTTTGCCACGCGTAGAAATCCATCACAGCACAACACAAACTGGAGGAGGCAGACAATCCGCAACAGGATCAACACTCTGTCCATTGTTTCAAATCCTCTGCGATGCTGAGATTTCGACTGGACGTGGTACACTGACCCGTACGTACAAGATTCCTCTTAAGTGTGCTTCCCGTGTGCTTTACAAAGACTCTGGCCAAATGCTCTCTACACAGGGTTAATGACTGTTACCGGAAACCGTCTTGAACAAAAGTTTATTATATCTGCACATCAGCGCTCGAAAAGATTCAATTTACACCTTGATCACTGGGCGACCACAAATTGACACCGCTATTCGTTCTGCAGTGAAACGATATTTGCAAAATATTATGCAAACTGCTCAGACCACCTGGTTGCGGAATTCTGTAGACCCACGCTCTAAGGCAGTGCACAGGGCTGTTATATCAGCTGAATTCGGCTTAATGGACGGAAATACACTCGGGAAATATCAAATTCTAGCCGAGGTTAACAAATGTCTGGGCAAATTAACTGTCACGCTCTTATTAGCATTAAGGAGTTTGAGAAACGATTTTTCAATTCTCATTGTATTCACGCCGTGAGAGCAACAAGAGGACCAGTCAATTAGGCGGCGATTAAATCCCTCGATTCCTGAAATTTCTAATTTTTCGTCGGCGCCAACGCACGCTGCTAAAAATCTGAAACATGTGTTAAGGCGCTTGAAGTGTTACGAAGCAGATAAGTTGCTTAAGCTCAGCTCATAAACACAATAAAAATAATATGATATTTGCCATTGTTTGCTAAGGCTTTTGTGCTGTTGTCAAGCGTGTACAGGAAAAAAAACTCCCTAATATTAAGTAGTTAATTAATTTCCCGTCTCACGCGCGAGGTAAAGTGGCAACGGAAGTACACTCCACTGCCCCCTATTTGTTTATCTTCACGTGGAAAATGCAGACTAAATTTTCGCATCTTTCATTCATTATCGCCATAGGTAGCTAGCTGTTTTCAGCGAAAAAGAACAAAACCGCCGTAGGTTGTACAGTAACAGAATGGTCTGCAGAAGGCCCGCAAAACCCACAACTTTTCATTTCCCGAAACGGGATAGAATTCTATTTTGATTGGGTTCAAAGTTTGGTTTGTAAGCGAGATATCTCGCCTTTTGCTTTTTCTCTTGCGGTATTTAAAGATAAAACGAACATTATATGTCAACTCTTCATAGATTTTCCTTCAATACGGAGACAAGCTCATTAGCACGGCAGATTAGTTGAAATAAGATTTATAGCTCTAGTAGTATTTTACCTCGTTAATGTTGATGATAATAATGTGTTTAGATTGACACGAACGAGAAATGCGCGCGCGATAAATAGCCGCGGGGCGGCAACCACGCGGGTGACTGTCTAGGGCTTTGCGATGCTTCAAATTTTATCAGCAGAAAAAACTCAGACTTTAGAAGTATATACATTCAGCAGTTTCACGATAAGAAAGGCAGTTCAGTTGTTTGAACACTGGGTCCCGTTCGACAGCATACGTGAGCTGATTGCAACAGTTGTAAGTCTTGTAACAGTTCAGAAATATCAGTTACCTAAAAACAACAAAGTTATTTTGATATGCACTGTGTGCTGTTAGTTATTTTGATATGCACTGTGTGCTGTTGGGCGATTGAATGCCTTGTTCTTTTTCAATCAATGAATCAAAGAGCTCATTGATAAGATGGCAATTCAGCGATGATTTCTATATGTCTGGTCATCAACAAGAGTCTCGCTTGAGATTCGCACTGTTTTCTATCACTTATTACTTTAAAATGTCTGATGAAAATTTAGTCCGATGTTGACACCCATGCCTCAAGACTATCGGTCATCGCCGGGTTCTTCTGGTCTGAGAGTTCCGTAAAGCACGGCATGTAGATACCAGCCTTGTAACAAGAACACTCTAGATCATAAAAGCGGCGAAAGTAAGCCCATAATCGCCGCTTTAACGAACAGAGCTTGCCAGTTCTTAATGACATACTTTTGTAGAGCATCGATGGAAAAGATCTTTAATGAATTGACTAATTGAGCAGAAATGTTGTGAGATTTTAAAGTGAAAACAGACATAAAAGGTCATTTCCTATCTTGAGGCGTTGTTTGGAATTTAGGACAGTCTATTGTAAACGATTCTAAATTCAGTACAGAGAGCTGTTGTGGAATCCGTATTTTACAGAAATCATTCAACATACATGATAAATTGCCCCGTAAAGGTGATCAACAGAAAAGCTGGAGTTTAAAATAGTGCCTACTAGAATTCAACCGGGAAAGAAATTTAACCCAAGGGCGGGGCATGGTTTTTCCTATCCATTTATAAATCGTTGAGCCCCAAACCTGACCCCTGCAATTGACCGATAACTAAAGCAAACAACGTCAACTAACTAAGTACCATATCAGAACGATTTTAGCTGTTTACAAAAGTTACAAAGAACCGGAATAAAGTACGATTGCGTGTCCCCGACACACGAAAGCCTTAACCCCAGGAGCTCAGGTCACGAGATGGAAGAACGAAAATGCCTTCTGCTTTAATTACAAACACCAAACTTCGCAGTGAAAACGAAGCACTCTTTGAGCCATTTTGTAATCTCTAGCTGCAAAACGAACAATTTAACTCTGATTGTTGTAAGCCGTGCAAAATCACGTTACGATGTTGATAACCCAGTTAGTTCCATCTTTGTAACCCAGTTAGCTCCGTTTTTTTAGTTCCATTTTTGTAACCCCATTTAGCCATCTTTGTAACCCATTTGTATGTAATATAAGTCACCTTGGCCGGCTAGCGCAAGCCAGACTGGTGATCTATTTTAAATCTGAACTGAGGTCAGCATGAAATATTTTTTTGATACTCGGTTTCAGGCAAGCGTGGCTGATTGAGATCACAATGGAGAAAGTACATCGTAGTAAAGCTCGTTTTACTCAGAAATAAACGAAACAATAAGTGTGACCCACATCTTTTTATCTCGTGTAAGTCTCTACATGGTTACAGAAGATATTGTTTAGTTAATACGGCAGGAAATATTCCCTCGGTCAGTATGGAAAAAAAACATACTCGTGAAATATAAATAACTGATAACTAAAAGCAGCTGGGAAATAATTTAATCTTGCAAGGCTTTTTTTCAAATCCCACACCTTATGTTTTAAGTCATGCTAAAATGGTCAAACTATTAGCTTATAATTGGAGTGGGAGACGCACCCGGTGGTCTTAATGGACGCCGGGTTCGAGTCATGGCCTGGGTCATTGTGGACATTGTGTTCAGTGTGTTCTCTCCACCCAGGAGTATAAATGGGTACCGGCGACAAAATGCTGGGGGATAACCTGCGATGGACTAGCATCCCATCCAGGGGGAGTAGCGATACTCCCAGTCGGTTACATGCTAAGGAAACCGGGATAAGCTCCGGCAGTGTGGGCCAGTTTCGCCTGAGTGCGGCTTTGTAGAAAATCACCAAAGAGGTGATAATAAAGAAGAGTGTCGAATGGTCTTTGCGAGCATTTGCATGCGAGCATGCGAGCGCATCGTTTTTCTTTGCGAGCACGAGCATCGATAAAAGTTAGCCTTGCGAGCAGCGAGCACTCTGCAAAAACACTACCTTTACCGTACCAAAAACCGAGCATGCGAGCACTTGTAAAAATATGCGAGCACGAGCAAACGAGCACCCACTAAAATTTTGCGAGCAATTCGAGCAGAAGCCTAATTTTGCGAGCACTTGAAAATTTGATAAAGCAAAAAGGACCAGGCATGGTTAAGATTGAGGAGGATTAAGATCTTTTCAAGATTTGATCGCGCTTCTTTCAACTGTACGGGCATACCATCTTGAAAGGTGTCACGAGAAAACGAAACTGGCGTGGACTAGCGAAAAACTGTCGGAAACAGCCACAGGAAGGAAGCGGGAAACTCCGGATTTCACATACCGGCGACTTCATAATGACGCGAATGAGCAAATTTAATGACAGCTCTTCGACAAACTTTTAATTTCAACAAATCCGTACTGAACCTATTTTTGTGGCTCGTGTGCCTCGCGCGTGTAGTCTGCGTGCGCAGTCTCCAGTTCTCTCGTGGATCCACGAGCGGCGCGCGAAAACCGCGAGGGTACTCGAACAAACAACCACGCGAAACATTTTTCTTTGCGATTTTATAATCTCGCTGTTCGCCGATAAAAACTGCTAACACTGCTTGTGTAACGTACCATGGAAAGTTTGCGTGTGTTGTTAGTATTACCATAATTGTATAAAGAGATAATTACTGCTTAATGCAATCAAATTCCTTTCTGTCTAATTAACTGTTTTCGATTGCAAGTTCAACAGCAAAAGCTCAGTTCATTGATACATCAAAACACATGCAAACATACGGCTTGTCGCGTAAGGTTATCATCAGCGAATGGAAAGCCTCAACGACCGTCATCTTCTCTGGTTAGCCTGCGGGTTAATCGTATCTCTTTATTATAACTTAAATGGGATTCATTATACGGGTGCAACTGATCGGTCAAGGACCACAGATTATGGTCGATTATATTCTGTTCCAGAACAAAGGTGGTCATTTAATTTTTCATGTTATTTCAATGGTTTTCCGGCGCGGGGCGTTTGAGGAACACGCAAAAAATTAATAAAATTAATTCCTCTCACGTCTGTCCAACATTCTTCGCGTTTAATATTTCGCCTGAATGCGTTCTTGAACAATCCACAAAACCTAAGCTCGAGAAAGTATCATGTAAATTCTCTTTACTGATTATCGATTCATTTCTAATGTTGGTTCTGAGAATTTGGTTGTACATCAAGACAATATAACCTATTTGATGATTTTCTTTATATTCTCAACACCTGCCTGCTTAAAGTGATGCAATGTATGGCATGTATTGCTGGATGTTTTTAAGGAGAAAATCAATGTTGAACACTACTTTTGGCCATGAGAAATATGGGGGCGGTTAGATTCTACATAAATTCTACAAAGAAATGCGGGTTTTGCTGCGTTGGCGGGCAAGTAAAACATTTAGTTTGTAAATAGTGTATTATTCACCATCATGAGGCGAGAGCAAATCGTTTTGTTAATTGACTTACTAGTAATGGTTATTACGCTATTAGCTAAATAAACTCTTATAGGATTTTCTTCGCAGACATAACGGCGCTAGGATGGGCTCTTGATTCACACGACCCGCCTACTTGAATGTGTCTGCTGTTTAGGATAAAGGGGTTAAAAAAGAATTATTCGGCACGTTTTCCAAATAGAACTAGCTTACGTACTAAATTCCATACAATGATTTTATTCCTTGTGTCTTGTAATGCGCTTACAAACCCTTCGTCGGCTTTATACAATACAAGAAAGCCGATTAAAGAATGCAATTCTCGGTTAAGTTATTCACAGCAAGATTAAGCTCGACCCTAGATTAACATAAACCCGCTCAGTTAAAAATTTCGAAGGCAGTCGACTGTTTTGTAATTTATCAAGGATATCTGTTCAGTATTCAGCAGGGGGCTTTGTAGTTTTTCACTTTGGCAGTGGAAAATACAAATAAAACAAAAGATTGAAACCTTGGTCATTTCTAATCCTGGATTAACCGTTTAAATTGGATCTTGGTCCGACCCGCGACTCCCTGTAGATGTTGACTAAATCCACTTGTTGAATCAATAAAAACATAAATTAATGGTTTATTATGGTTGATATACGAAACACTTTCGCAGTTTATAAACAGCGATATAGTCGGTTTGAAGAAGAATGTAAACTTGAACTGCAGAGGCTTTATAGCAATAATAACTGAAGAATTCAATCCATACGTCTCGAAGAGTCCATCGGCTTCGTTTTCTGTAAATCTACTTGAGTGATTGCGGCGTTCAAGAGACGAGAGGCGCCATATGATCCAATTGTGAAAGCAATCAAAACAGAAAATAAGTAATCGCCTCTAATTCTGCAAGAACTCTCTAGATCCTGAACTGTAGGTATTTAAACGATTTATTACACGCAGACGACCTCCCTGAAAAACACTTTGGTGTGCCCTTTCAGATCCACGCTGAGTGAGAATAGACATTGTACAACTAAATATTATTTTATAGTACGTTTCATTCAATAATAGAGCAGTTTTCAATTGAGAGTACGTAGTAAAACCAAAACCAAAGCCTGAATCTCTCTGGCCAATCACAACAGACGAAAACAACACAAGGAACCAATCAGAACTCGAAGCAATTACATGTAACGGGCGCCAAGCGCGGGAAAACGCAAAACGCGTGCGACCAAGTCACGATGGCATCTGATTGGTTTAGAAAGTGGCGCGAGTTTTACGAACCAATCAGAGAGCGTAGTAAAGCAAAACCAAAGTAATTGGGGATTACTTTCGATACTAACTAAATTGAAACCCGCTCCAATATATACATTTCAATTATTTTAATGTATCAAGACAATACTGTTCTAGGCTGAATTTCAGCCGTCTCCTCTCAGTAATCTCAACCAAAGACAAAAGCAGTTGGAACGCTTGTGAAAAAATGACACGATTCCAGGTACCCCGGAGGGATTCCCATATAAAAGTGACGGTAGTGACCAGTTTTGTCTTAGAGCGGTTTTCAATTGAGTGTCGTGAAACCAAAACCAAAGCAATATTACAATGGCCAATCACGACAAACGTAAACAACAGAACGAACCAATGAGAACTCAAAGCAAATACACGTGACCGGCACCAAGCGCGGGAAAACGCGTGTGACTAAGGCCCCGTCCACGCTGATCCGTTTTCGTTTTAAAACGCATACTTTTGGATGCGTTTTCGCCTACGTTTACACTACAACGCTGAGCGTTTTCGAAGCGTTTTCATCGACAACGCATACGTGTACATTTGAAAACGCTGTCCAGAGTGGAGACATTTGAAAACGGAGCGTTTCGAAATCGGAGCCAAACGAAAACGCATCAGTGTGGACGGGGCCTAAGTCGTAATTGGTGTTGGTTTTGCATCTGATTGGTGGTTAAATGGGTGGCGCGAGTTTTTAAAACCAATCACAGAGCGATTCCCGGATTTCTTTCGACACTCAATTAAAAACCTCTCTAGAATATTAGTACCTATTGGGTGTGAATGAATTTGTGCCACACCCACAAACCACGCGGGAGATTCTGGTACCTTTTACATGTAGGAGTTCCTTCTAAAATTTCCGACGATCACCCGCGTCACTTTTATATGGGAGTCCCCCCCATCCGCTGGGATAGTCACTTCACACAAGAGACAACTTGATAAATATATCACTCGCATACAAACGTTTTAGAATGTCCCCCCATCCTTTCAATGTTTCACCCCTTCATGGTACTCATTATTTAGCTGGGGAGAGGAGAGGAAATAAATTTTTTCCCATGAAGGACTATCATATAAATGTTACGGGGGTAATCGTCGTACCTTTTAACAGTTTAAGAGTTAAAATCCGTAGCTTGAAATTGCTTAGGGTCAGTTTCTAAAATAACCACCGTTAGAGTGGCCCGGAACCTTTCAGGGAAGAACATATGTGATATAAACTACTCCCAGCAACTCCACTGAAATTTAACTTAAAGGGACACTGTCCCGGCATATTGGCTCAAAACTGTTATAAATGCATGAAATGGTCCCTAAATCTATGAAATAACAACTTAATAAACTCTAACTAAATGATAAAAAGCAATTTCTTCAAGAAATTCCATACTGCAACAAAAGTTTTGCAAAATTTCAAAGATTTCCGAGCCAAATTTGAAACTTTGAAAAACTGACATCCTGACGTTTTTTCAAAAATCCATATTGCAATCCATTTCCATCCTTGCTGTCGTTTGTCATCCTTACTTCCTAATGGGTTCCTGTCATTTGTCGAGTGTTTTTCTACAGAATCAAACCATTATTGTTCAACTTCCTATGATCTAGATATGTTTCTGAGCTTCCCCAAATCATGCTAAAATCAGGCCAAAACATTTCACTCTAAGAAAATCCCCATAGTTAGTTCAATTTAGTTGCCTGGTGTCGGTTGAAAATCTGGAAAGGGTCAAGTAACCAGTTACTCGGCACGTTCTATGAAAATAAATAGCTTATCATACTTACTGCAAAGAGGGAAGAGACAACCTCGTTACCAGGGTTGGGAGATGAGAGACCCTGGGAACGAGGTTGGGGAAGAGAAACGGTTTAGAGAGATCGAGAGAGAAATGGCCGAAAAAATTAGGGAGGAGAGAGAGAAACGCATATGAAGAATAATTTCAAAGCCAGGAAAGTCTCGCAACAAATGAAAATTAACCCACTTCGTTTTTGACACATCTTGTTCTTCACCACCCCTCCTCTATTCAATGTTGACAAAACACTTAGATCTGCTAAATGAGTGCGTTTTACCTGTTACCAACATTGGCAGGGAGAAAGGGGGTGTGAACACTCATTAAGTAGTTATTAAGATCAAACTTACAAGTTTTCGAAAGTGTTTCAAGGAAATTTGGCCGGAATTGTATGTCCATGTATATTTTGAGAGTTATTTGTCGCTGTCCGCTGTACGGAATAGTTGAAAAAAGCCGGAAATCTCTGTCTTTAATCCTATGAAATTATTATTTTTTTTAATCCTGTGAAATTTAACTTAAAGTAACCATTGCAGATAGGTAATAAGCCGTGAAAAAAATCATCATCGTTATGTAAAACTAACTTCTAAAAAAAGAACATCGATATTTTGAATTTGTTTCTCAAAGCGTTAACGAAGTGCTAGAGATTTCAGAGAGGTCTTGCATACAGTAAATAACTTAAATACCTAATTCTAAGGTCTAGAGAGTTCCCGTCTTCTAATGCTCTTACACAAACCGAGTCGTTTAAGTTATTTTTGATCTATTCAGTGGTTTTCAAAATTGGATTTTATGGCGCCTCTCGTCTCACAGTGGATTGTGGTATTTTGAATAGAAAATGATATATTATATAATTAGAGCCCGATAGACGGAAATATATCGAAATGTACGTGGATTGCAAAGCATCTGCAGGCATTCAATGGGTCTGTGCACGATGGTCTGCCGGCTGTCCCAGGCGAGGTTGTTGGAAAATTAATTAACGCAGTAATCCAGGATTTAAAAAAACTTACGATGGGTACAATCCTGTGGTCTTATTTTAAGTTAAAGCATTAGTTTAAGCATTCAAAATGGAACGAAACTCATCCTTGATAGCTTGTAATTCGAAAGGCGGCTTACATCAATCCTGGGTCAGTAATCTTTAACATGCTGAACAACCTAATACTCAATATGATCGGCTTTCTAGCTTGTTTTGTGCAAAGCTCACAAGAATAAGGAGTTCTTAAGAGAAAAACAAAACAAAAATGGCACCAAAATGGAACGAAACTCATCCTTGATAGCTTGTAATTCGAAAGGCGGCTTACATCAATCCTGGGTCAGTAATCTTTAGGCTGAACAACCTAATACTCAATATGATCGGCTTTCTAGCTTGTTTTGTGCAAAGCTCACAAGAATAAGGAGTTCTTAAGGGGCATTAGAAGCCACAAATGCAAATAAAAATTAACTGCTGTATTCGCAGGCTACATGCACGCTAGAGGGTCGTTGTTCGTGTTGTTGCCCGAGTTCCGCGAAAAGTTGTTCCCAGCGGTAAACTCTGAAATCTAAATTCGCGAAAATGTGTTCCGCGAAGCGCAAAAAATCTGCAATCCGCGAAATTAAACTCCCGCGAAAATGTCATGCCACACGGTTATGGTATTCCGTACGGTGGACAGTGACAAATGACTCTCGAAATATACTTCTCCCGGGGAGATAAAGACGGGCCGCTGGCTAACACAGCTGGCGTACATCAACAAGAAAGTCTCTCGTCGAAGATAAAATTCGTTGCTTGGTACCACTTAGCATGTTGAAATCTAAAGTGACCGCCGTTTAGAGTTATCCCGGTACCTTCCAGGTGGAAAAAAGTATGAAGAGCTACTTGTCCGAAAATACATTGGTACCTCTTTTAAAATAGGGGTGGAAATGAATTTGAGCCACGCCCACAAAACTAGACTATGTACCTTTTAGGTGTAAGTCGCCTTTCGAATTACAAGCTATCAAGGATCATTTAGTTCCATTTTGGTTTTATTTTTGTTTTGCTTTTCACTTTCCCTAATGCTTTTTAAATCATAAAACCACAGGATTGTACCCATCGCAAGTTTTTTTAAATCCTGGATTACTGCGTTAATTAATTTCCCAACAACCTCGCCTGGGACAGCTTGCCAGACTAACGTACGTTACACATGCACAGACCCAAAAGACTGGAATGCCTGTAGATGCTATGCAATCCACTGATTGTCATTTTCTAGTAAAATACCACAATCCACTGTGAGACAAGGGGCGCCATAAAATCCAATTTTGAAAAGCACTGAATAGATCAAAAATAACTGAAACGGCTCGGGATTTTTTAAGAGTATTAGAGGACGGGAACCCTCCAGACCTTAGAATTAGGTATTTAAGTTATTTACTGTATGTAAGACCTCTCTGAAATCTCTAGCACTTCGTTAACGCCCTGAGAACCAAATTTGTCTTTTTTTAGAAGTTAGTTTTACCGGCACAATATGATGATTTTCTTCACGGCTTATCACCTATTTGATATTTGCTATTGTTACTTTAAAAGTTAAATTTCAGAGATGATTTAAACAGAGATTTCCGGCCTTTTACTGAACTATTCCGTACGGCGGACAGTGACAAATGACTCTCGCCTCCCGGATCGCGGAGAGATCAGTGAAGCGACGGACCGCTGGCAAAAACAGCTGGCGCGCGTACGTCAACAAGAAAGCCGGCTCGTCGAAGTTAAAATCCGTTACTTGGTATCGCTTAGGGTGCTTAAATCTAAAATGACTACCGTCAGATCAGAGTTATCGCGGTACCTTTTAGGGAAAAGATATGAGGAATGACTTGTCAGAAAATATATTGGTACCTCTTAGGGATGAAAATGATTTAGAGCCACGCCCACAAAACTGGATTCTGTATTACCTTTAGGGCTTCCGTTCAAAAGTTCTGACGATCACCCCCGTCACTTTTAATATAGGAGTCGCAGCACCTCCGCTGAAATTTTGACTTAATTAAGTAACTTAGGTCCGCATGTTTTACGAAAAGGAATAGCTTATGTGCTTACTCGCGAGATCTCTCCTCTCTAAGTTTTTATGTTACTAGTAAGTATTTTCAGTCCTTCAGTTAATTCTTATTTATATTTGTGGCTTCTATAAATGCCCTTTAATAACTCCTTATTCTTGCGAACTTTGAACAAAACAAGCTAAAAAGCCGATCATATTGAGTATTAGGTTGTTCCCAGCAGATCACTGACCCAGCAATGGTGTAAGCCGGCTTATAAGTTATCAAGCGAATTACAAGCTATTCAAGGATGACTTCTGTTCATGTTTGTGCAAAGTTGTGTTTTGTTTTGCTGTTGTTTTATCACTTGGCCTAAATGTTTAACTTAAAATTAGCATTGAAATGCGCATTAATCATAAACCACAGGATTGTACCCATCGTAAGTTTTTTTAAATCCTGGATTACTGCGTTAATTAATTTTCCAACAATCTTGCCTGGGACAGCCGCCAGACCAAGGCATATTATAGTTGGGTTGTACCCAAAAGACCGGAATGCCTGCAGATTCTTTACAATCCATGTTACTGCATTTTTCGATATATTTCTGTCTATCGGGCGCTAATTATAACATTTTTTTATTTAAAATACCGGTACCCAGGTGGGCTCCTGAAATACCACAGTCCACTGTCCGCCAGAGAGGAGCCATGAAATCCAATTTTGAAAACCACTGAATAGAAGATAACTGAAACGACTCGGTTTTTGTAAGAGCATTAGAAGACGGGAACTCTCCAGACCTTAGAATTAGGTATTTAAGTTATTTACTGTATATAAGACCTCTCTGAAATATCTAGCACTTCGTTAACGCATTGAGAACCAAGCAAATTCGAAATATCGATTTATCTTAAATGATGACCCAGTTGATGATGTTCGTTCTTTTTTTTTTCGGTGACCTATCTGCTATTGTTACTTCAGTTAAATTTCGGAGATTTTGGGATTAAACAGAGATTTCCGGCCTTTTCAACTATTCCTTACGACGGACAGTGACAAATGACTCTCGAAATATACTTCTCCCGCGGAGATGAAGCGACGGGCCGCTAACAGCTGGCGTAAGTCAACAAGAAAGCCACTCGTCGAGTCTAGACGAAGTGACTGAAAGCTCGACCCGGCTCAGGCTGTTCAGCTGACTCTTTCCAGAGCCCGCAGTATGAAGAAGCTGAATTTGACGTGGGAACGCACCAAAACAACTATAAAAAAGCGCGCGCAAATTAAGGAAAGCAGGAGCTTGGAGTGAGCAAAAACAAAACCTCGATAGTAAGCCGAAGCAACCCCTTCGTCATTATTTGCGTTTCCCTTCCGTAAATACGTGCTACACACAAACATTCCATTTTTCAACCCCCAAGAAAGGGTCACGAAGTCGCTATACGGCCACACACTAACACCACATTTGCAATGTCCATTAAACAGACATCGAATCTGCTCCCATATGGGGGGTTTAATAAACTATTATTATTGAACACAAGCCTTTCGGCGGCTTAAACCTTAAGGCTTCACGCAACCCATGCGCGTGACGTGAACAGCGAATGTAACAGCCTTTTTACCCTTTCACTTACAGTCAAACCTTGAATCAATAAATGTGGCTGTAACTTTTGAGCCTGTGGAGAAACCCTAGTGTGTGACCATTCAAATGAAAGGTATTGAGCAGTACCGTGGTACTGTTTGTTTTTGACAATTTTGCAAAATGAATTCAAGATGTTTCCCTCAGTTATGAACTTAGCACGAATGCGAGCCTCTTGGGGACTGGGGAAACTGGGAGACTGGGGGACGCTGGGAAGGTTTCCTCCTTCCCATCACCCCTTGCGCTCCCCTCGGCCGCGCTAATCTCGTTGATATTAATAGGAGACTGGGGACGAGTCAGATGCCCCGCTACTAAAACGAAAATAGTTAAACTATCGCAGCATGCAGCAACGTAGAAGAATGCGTTTTCGTAGGGCGTTAGCTTCTCCTAATTTCCACACCATCTAATTTGCATTTTAGCTTTGGAGGGAACGGCCAACGGAGCCTTCAATTAAGATGACGGAGTTTCGAATTCTGGCTACCTCTGTACATCATTGTGTAACCTTTGAATGACTTGGTACAACAACTAAATTTCTCATGCCCTTTCCGGTTATTGAGGGGTTTCAGCACAGAAAAGGAGCATATTACCATATTCCCAGCGTACCTTGCGCCTTCAGTGTGATGGCTTCCGGTCAATGCGAAGAACACGTGTTTTTTTTTATTCAAAGTTGCGGATGCTTCAGTGCACGATGGAGCCGAGATGTCAAGCCAGGGCATCAAGTCAAAGTTGTTGTCCACTTCATAAAATTCCACCGGTTTCATTGCAATTGCGATAACGGACAAGTTGTCGAGAATCTTCCATTCGTAAACGGAGGCATACCTGCTCCACATCTCTCTATCAAGCTGTAGAGACGAAGGACACGTGGGCTCAATTACAGCGCAATTACTACTACGGGTCGAATATTTACTTGAACATTTCATCATTTGGAGCTTTTAAAATTACAGGGCAATCTCAGTAAAACAAGACTGAAGTTCCGCTATAAAAAGGATGGCACCTCCCACATTTCACACCTTTCAGATGCGAAATGCAAATTTGTACTCTTGCAGTCGTGGCACGTTGTTGAGTGAAGCGTCCTGTAATCTAAACATGCTTCAAAATCTCATGAAACCAAAATATATCATAAACAAAAATAAGATATAACTTGCTAATGTTTTTAACAGAACATTCTTGGGAAAATGTAACAAATTTTATCAGTAACGGTCGTACAAAAAGCGCGGGTTGTTTGTCAGCTGTTTACGCTTTGATGGTCGATTGACAACTAGGTATGGGCCATGCCAAGCACCTTTTATACCGGAACTTTAAAAATCACAAAAAATACTTCGTAACTATCCTCAGATAAATTACCTTCACAATTGAGCACTGATTACTGCTGGCGATGAAAGGTGTTGAAACTGCGACATGGTTTCAGCAGTATTTGGAAAGAGAATTCGGCTGTTTTGCAGGACGCGAGGAAAATTTACGTGTAACCAAGAAGCATCTTGTAAGAGAGAAAGGAGAGATCTTTAGGAGCTTCGTTGTTATCGCGCTACGGCCTCCATGGTTCGGCCTATTTAATATAGTTTGACCGCAATGTCTGCTGGGAATATGGTAATATCCTCCGTATCCTTGGGACAACCTAATAAAACTCCTGGGGTAACCTGCGAGTTCCCATTTGTATCGTGCAAAAGAACAACCTCGTTCCCAGGGTCTCTCTTCTTCCAGGGGGCGGGAAGATGAGAGACCCTGGGAACGAGGTTGGCAAAAGAAACGCTGTGGCCAAATGGTTACCGTCGTTGGACTCCGGATCAAGCGGTCTGGGTTCGAGCCTGGCCTGGGTCATTGTGTTGTGTCCTTGGGCACAATGCCTCTCTCCACCCAGGAGTATAAATGGGAACTGGCAACAAAATGCTGGGGGGTAACCTGTGATGGACAAACATCCCATCCAGCTCCGCCAGTGTGCGCCAGTTTGGTCCAACTGCGACTTTACCTTTTACGAGGGAACCTCGTCACCCTTCCCTCTCGCCCTAATTTTCGCGCGGCCAGAATGCAGAAAAAGCTCTTCGTTCGTACAGGAACGCTTGCTACGCAGGCTAACAATCGATAACAAAAACCAACCACAATATTGAGGACAAAACCTGTTTTAATCAGCTCTCAGATCTGAATGCAAAATGGAAACAAACAATAGATCACGCCAATTTATTTAGACCTGTGTTACTTAACTTAAGTGAAAAAATCCGTATCTATAGTTTAACACTGCATCTTTTTTACAATCGTTCATCTCGATACAAAACAATGCACACACAAAACGTGCATCAAATGCAATCTAAATTTCAGACCGCTTGTAATCCAGTTTAGCCCGATTCCAGATGTCCAAGCTGCAGTCAACTCCTGTCAGCTTAGAAGAAGTTGCCTGTACTCGCAGCAAAGTATGGAAGGTTCGCGTAACACAAGAACCTTTTTAACCCTTTCACTCCCAGTACAGAATCAAGCATCAAGTGAATTGTTGTGTTTCTAAAGTCTGTGGGTAAAACCCTGGTGTGTGACCATTCAAATGAAAGCTAACGAGCAGTGCTTTCATGTGGTACCGTTTAATTGATGCAATTTAGGATTTTTTTTAATTTTGAGCTTCGACACTCCTGAGAGTGAAGGGTTATACCATGCTCTGTGGACCAGGCTAAATCAGGATTCAATTATAAACAGCAGTAGTCACGACTAACACTTTGTGATGCATGCTTCAAACTGTCTGACACAGCAAAGCAAGCAAAACAAAAGAATATTAGTTGGCCACCTTGTTTAGGCTTCCTCACAACATTTCTCAACCATTTTAATTTATCCACCTTTGTCGAGCCTGTGTAAACTTAAGATAACAGCATATGATGAAGGTCTGGGACACAGCCCAGCTAACAGTATCCTGAAATGGAAGATTAGCCAACTTACGAGCAACCACACTAGTTTTGAAATCACTCTCCAAAAGAGATACAGTCGAAGTTCTCGAGTGGACACTCTCGTAAGCGGACAGCTCCAGTTACGGGCGCTTTTTCTGCTTCCCAAGGGTGTCCGCTTACGGGAGCTTCGACTGTATAACCATATGGCACACAACGACCCATCAGCTACAAAATAAAAGCCACCAAACTACAAGCATTGTTTTCCTGTCATGCATAAAAGGAAACAATATTTTTACAGGTAATCCTAAGGGTGGGGCTTGATCTACGTGTAGGCAACAAATCTAAATGGATGGGCATGCTGTACAATGAGTGAATTCAAGCTAGAACATGGCTACTCGTCTAAGTAACAGAATAAACTTGACAATGTACATTAAAAATAACTCATTCAAAGGTGGAAAAAGTTACATCTAGTGACTAATATCCACCAAACGACAGTAAAATAAAGCCCGGCTTTAGTTGAAATTACCAAAAACAGCCAGAATGTGGTCATAACTGTAATGATACAATTTATTAATTGTTCTTTGGAGCAGGGAAAGGATTACTGTAAACACTTTGTGGAATTAGCCACTGAAGTAAACTGTGCTTAGACAACAACAATAGCTAGAACGCAAGGGCTGAACTAGACAGTGCAATTTTTGCTTACAACTGTTGCATAGGACATGCTTACAACAAGACTCGCACCGCATTTGCACGCAGCCACATAACTTTGTCTTGACAATCAAAAACATGTTGGAGATTTAATTAGTAGACAAACGCATGTCCTCAGCATGCCGCATGCGACAGTTGTAGGCAAAAATTGTACCACCATAATCAGCCCAAATACAATCAATGGCTATTCAACTAATCTAGTTTGCTACATCTTGAAACAGATAGTATTACATAACACTTTGGCAGTGGATACAGTCCAGTCCAGTCCATGTTGACAATGCACCACTGGTAATGAACACAAGCGAAGTAAAATGGTCTTATAACTTCAGCTCGTATCTGTTATCAGTTGTGCATTGAACATGAGAATTGATTGGCTTGCGTGTATTTATTTATTTTCTTTTTTTGGTTTTATTTTCACTTAGTTTTTTAATATGAAAGAAATAAACTTAATTCAGTTATAATAAAATTGTCTATACGAATATTGCTAATAACAATAATAATTAATATAATTTAATTTACAAGGTCAATGAACTACAAATTACAAAGCATTCCCGACAGATACTGTTTGAAGTTCGCTTGCAGTTGTTCACTGGTGCTAGCAGTTCTCGACGAACGAAAAGCTTGAAGCAGCAGAGTGTCTCTCCTCTTGATGAATTCACACAAGTCCTGTTGTAAAAGAAATAAACTTAACATAAGTGATCCATTGGAAATAGCGCTATATACTATATATATAAATAAATAAATGTTTTTATACAATCTGCAAAAAGATATGGGGACAAATCCTCCGGCAGCAAATCATTTAGTGTATTGTACACCCACGGCAAAATAGGCACACACTAAGCCACATACATGTAGGTTTGTGCCATCCCAAAGGGTATGGTATTTGAGCTGTTTTGGTCTAAAATAGGTCTGAAAATGGGCATGGAAAATGACATATTTTGGGTTGAAATAGGGTCAGGATTTGGAAAACACCACCAAAACACGTCCACGTGAATACTTTTAAAGAACTATTCAATAAATATTTAAAGAGAAGGAATTAGGTCTCAATCGATGTGAAAACAACTTGCTGTTGTTGAATGTCCTATACAGTGCCCCCCCCATACATTCACTTTCTTCATTGATGGCTAGTGCGTTCATTTACCTTGACATGTTCTGAAGAAAGGTCTCCCTTTTGATGCAGATCCCCAAGTTGGACGCACATGGCTTGCCAGTCTGATAAATAATGTCACAACACCTTTACTTCTAATTCAAAACTATTATTTTTGCATCTAATATTATTGTTATCACGCGATTACTGTGCATACTGTACTTTGTGTGACTTTGAGCAATCAATTGGTTAGATCACAGACACTAGTTGACTACGCTGGAACGTTTCAGCATACTCTCAGAAGCGGACAGCTCTATTTATGGCTGGCTGCCTTGACAAAACCCTGTTTGAACTCTAGCTCATACAAACTCTGTACATAGTTAATAGAGGGAAATGGTCATGAAGCCCGGCAAAGTTCTTTGTTATATGTTTTTTTCGCTATTTTGGGGGTTGACCGTGCACAAAACCTGACAAAATACAATAGGTGGTTACGTGTGTTCAAGCAACTAACCAATAGAAACGTTGCGATTACATAATTCATGCACAGTGTATGAGCGCAAAACAAAAGATGTGCACGGTAATGGACGTTTCAACATAATCTTGGCCTCTTTGTTTGCTCCTTTGAAGTTTGCCGGGCTTCATAACCATTTCCGTCTATTAACTATGCTCTGTATTTACACATTCCCGTAATAAGCAGCCAGCTCCAGTTGCGGACACTTTTTCTGCTTCCCGAGGGTGTCCACTTTAGGCAGCTTCAACTGTATTTTCTGAACGTAGTGAAACACTGCCATCAACATACCTTGTTCTTCAGTCACGGCAGGTAATATGACTGGTACAGCTGGTTCCATGATTTCCTCGGGCAAGTTGTTCAACACAATATCACCAATTGAGTTGAATATTTCCACAGGTAAAAAATTGTCGGTGGCAACAGCAGTGATGGGAAGGCTGGGATGCATTTCTACTTCCTGAACTTGTAAGTTAGGTTTGGGTTTGTAGGTGAACTCAATAGGTTCACTAGATTTTGCATCTCGGCCATTTCCAAACGTTACCACCACATTGACAGTGACGGGAGAGGTTATTTCAGTGTCACAATATGCTGGAGTGAGAACCACTGCAGCACCCTACAAAAAACAGACACTGAAATTAGAACAATTCAACCAAATGCTTCTTAACCCTTTCACTCCCAAGAGTGTACAGTTCAAAATTGAGGGGAAAATCTGGAAATTCATTTTGCAAAATTGTCAAAAACAAACAGCACCATCTGAAAGTACTGCTCAATAGCTTTCATTTGAATGGTCACACTCTAGGGTTTCATCCACAGACTTAAAAGTTAGAACCACCTTGCACAGCATCAAGGTTTTCGTCCTTTTTTCAATAAAAATAGTATCAAATACATAGTATATGCATACCTGATGTGACTTACTCTTGTCGACCTCTGCAAAACTCTCCCAGGTTTCTGTAAAGGCAAAATTGGATAAACATTTAAATAGTGCTTGAAATATGTGTTTTGCTCTGAAACCCAGAATAGTGCTGATATTAAACCCCCCAACTCAGCATATCTTCCCTGGGAACTCCCTACCGGGACCTCCCACCCCCCTCTCCCCCATCCCCCCAAGTACCAGGGCAAAAAGGCAATGCCGGGCGTCGTCAAGCAGCCAAGTGTTAAGTTAGGGGAGTGCAATACTCTAGTGCAACTACTTTGGCTGCTTGATGAAACGACCGACATAGAAAGCCACTACAGGGATGGCAGAGAATTCTTACAGTACAGTAACACAAATAGCCCCTTAACAGTAATGATAGTAATAATAAACAAAAGATCATTAATCGAATTTGCATGACTTGAAATCTGATTTGAACAAACAAATCATCAAAAATTCAACTAGTATGACAATGTAGTTTGTTTGGAAATCAATGCAACATTGACAGGTACATAATCAATCACTTCTTTCATGAACACTTTAGCAAAATTTCCAATTCCTTATAGTCTTTTAATCTTCGCAAATCATTGCTTTAAACAATTATTACTTATGTTTTAGACACAAACACAAATGAACACTCACACAAACAATCGTCGTAACATAACCTCTAAGGCATAATGATATGTAAAAGGGGTTTGGGGGTCTCTGGGTTCATTTAAAATATTTTTGTATCATTTCCATTCAAACGTGGGAAGTGGTGTTGATTTTTTGTAAACATTATGCCTACAAGGTTTAGCTGCCATTCCTTGCAAGGCTGGGTCACCAACAAATAGGTTAGATAGATCAACTTCCCAATCCCCTCATGCGCAAAGATAATGACAACCGTCAAGCGGATAAATGACCAACATTGTATAAGCAAAACAAAAAAACAAAAAACATTGTATAAGCATCTCTCCAAACACCAATAATATATAAGCATAAATCTAGCCTGGTTTCTTCAGGGGTGATTTAAGAGGGTGGGTAATACGAGCTTGTACAATAATTTGATATTGTGCAAACATCAAGGGTAGTATGTTGGTTATTTATCCACTTTGAAGTCATCAAGAGGGTATTTTCTCTATGGGTTTTAGCAATGGAGAAAACAGCCAGTTGAATTCAAGATACAAAAATTACATTTGTCATATAATTTGAGCTCCAAAGCTGAAAACACACAGAGAAAATCGAGAAGTAACTGCGAGAAAGTCTGAATCATGACAGTTTGACAACATGAATGGCCGATATTTATAAATAATGCATGTTGCAAACGACATGGTTCAGACTACCAATAAATGAAAATAAACAAGGAAATTATCTTGTCTTTGTTGAGGTGTAAATTCATTTTTCTGCAAACGCATGCAAGGAAGTATTTGATCATATTTCAATTAAGGATGTTTTCAAATCAAATTTGACGAATTGACAATACAATCAAAACGAACTTTTGGAAAGCAGAGTCGTCAAAAGCGAAAAACGTTACGAATCAAGATTGTGCTCTAAGGAATATTCTAGTGAAATCCAGCATGCCCCACACTTAAGTTTGGGAAACAAGTCAACCTTGTCGCCCGAAGACAAAAGTCAGTCGCTGTGGCGACCAGGCACTGGTAGAACACAATCTGGAGAGTGGTAGAGAGAGACTTCCTTGAAATGGCCGCAACCACACCGCAACAAAGACAAAGCAATTCCCAAACAAGAAAAACCGAATAAAAAGTAAAAAGACAAAAAATTTGTCTCACTGTGCACTGTGGAGAAATAATTCATGCGCAATTGTCTTCCACTGTAATGAAGTGTTAAGGTTGTCGACTGGAGCCCACAATAATAATTGCTCACACATTGCTTTGATCAAACAATGTTTACCAGGACATCTTCATAACAGGCTTGCTTCAAACATCTTTTTCATGAATATTTTTAGCAAGTCCGAGAGAAAATTGAGAATTTGTTAAAACTCCAGACAGACATCACCTGCTGCACACTCCAGCTTGGTTTGTTTTGGGCAGCACAAAAAGATGAGATTGCTGTTGTTCCACAACGCCTTTGATTTGTTGTGCAAAATGACTGTATGGAGATATGTAAGATAGATCCTGGCACACACACTCGAAGAATTGATAGAAAAATTCAAATATCTTGTTGATTAAGTACAGTCAAACTACCGATCTGTAATTGGCTGAAATCATTGAAACAACAATCCACTCTTTTGAATAAGAAGATTACAGAAGGCTACTGAAATTATATATGCCTGATCAAACACCAAAAGACCAGATTAAATTTTGTGTCAAAGCCTGAGAATTGCTTGTTCAAAGTGTCACTGAATCAAAGATACACCAGATATTTTCACAATCTGAATTTTAGCAAGACAACAGAATAAATTATACAAATGTTCTCAAACAAAGAAAAAGAGGAATTGAAGTGTTTGAATATGGTTTCAAAAATGCCAAAAATTATTCACTTGAGGGCAAGCTACAGATGTTAATGTAAATGAAATGAATAAGTGATCATCGCAGTTATGAATGCAATAAAATACAGTGAAAATAGATTGGTATTGTTTCAGGAACGCTGGAAGAACAGCAACCTCAGGAAGAAGACTGGTAAACATTGTCTGATGTAGACAGGACCTATTCCTAATTTCACAGTTGAAACTACAATAAACTCGGAAATAGACGGAGACTAATTTCAAACCAGTGAGACTACGTAGGTAGACCAAAACTTTTCTGTCATGCCATGACGATCTCATTACAATGCTACTTTCATACTAGAATGCAGTCTACGGTGAAGGTAAAGGTTTGTTACTGAAGCACTACGGTAAACTATTTTGCATCAATATTATCTCTTTCTGCACATTATAACGAGGAGATTGAAATTCAGCTCAGGATTACAGAGAGAAGAACACGAGAAGAAAAGAGAAGCTCTGGACAGTAGGAACATGTTTCTGGCCTATTGAAATGCAGCAGACCGAACGGTCAGCACTACTTTTAATTCAAAAAAGATTTTTAGAGAGAGATAGTGACACCGAGCACCTGTGTAATACAGCTTCCACCGGTACTAAAAGCAAATATGTGAGCAATGTCCATTGTGGTCAAAACAGTGTCACAACTCTGGAAGCGCAATAACTGCAATCAGCATTAAAACCTTAAAACCCACCCAACAACCCAACGTAACCCCACAACACCATAACCCAATGACAGGTACTTTGCAGAGCCAATGTGTGCAAAGAATTCCCACTCCTTTCAATCCCGATATTTCATTTTGACAATTTAGAAATAACAAGTTATAAACTTTAATTGACGAGCCATGGCAATGTGTTGATTTGGCTCCCAGCCATTCAACGACAATGGCATCAAAACATAAACTTGGCAAGCAACGATGCACACGTTATTTTTTCATTGGCTATGCAAAGTACTTGACAGCAACAAATACAAACTGACATGCCTCCTGTGTCTGATCTCAATGAAATTCCCTCAACAAACAGCTAACATGTTCTACGCAGAGAACAGTTAAGCTGGCGACACTTGGAATGTCTCTACAGGTACAACAATCTTCTCCCCCCTTAGTGTGCTTTCTTGCTACGTATTCCGACTGTGACAAAAGAGACCAATAAGAATTTCTTGATTTCATCCAAATTGAATTTTCTAACTCGTAACTAGTTTTCAAAATCTAATATTTTATAATTCCACAAATATCTTCATACAGTTGCAGAGTACAGAAAGATATCACTTCACGGTGTCTATAATAATATTATTCAAGGTCTTTAAAAACACAAAATGTTCAGATCACAAAATGTGGTCGTGTTCAATGTCCTTATCTCCAATGTCTGCCATTTGAGTTTCATAGTTTTTTTTATGCAGAAACAGACTGCCGAGTATCAAACATTTTAACTTTCTGATTTTAATCATATGAGGAATCACAGCTCACTAGAAAAACTTGTTCTACTTAGAAACAAAACAATGACAATTCCCACAGCAACCCTGCAGACATCGGGCCACATTTCAAAGAACGAAATTTAGTATACACACATTTCAGTTTTTTAGCGGGGTATTTTCCATAGAACTATATGTTAACAAAACTTCTCCTAAACTAGTGATAAAACTGGCACCAGAATTCGACAGGTTGCTTGGGGGAATATCAAAGTTTGGTTTCTTTAACACTTTCAGCCCCAAGGGTAATTTGTCCTCATAATAAAATGGCTATGCCTAATGGATAGACCAAAATTAGATCAGCCTGCTTTAGAACCCTGGTTGGCCTACTAAAGCACCCTGGTTGGCCTACTAAAGCACCCCAGTTAGCTTACTACAGCACCCCAATTAGCCTACTATAGCACCCCAATTAGTGTAATATAGCCCCGAGAATGGTTAGCTCAGGGTAACGTCTGATCTAATTTTGGGCTATCCATTCTAGTCACGACCATAATAAAACACATAATTGATACATAGCCATGAGAATCATGAAACAGAACAGGGGGGACTGTCTGGATATTATAACAAATTCTCGCTACCACAGAGGTAAGTACAGAGAGTTTGTTAAGTTGGCAGTGGGGCTGGAAGGTTTAGTAGAACAAGTTTTTATCATGCCTAAATGCTTACAAAGCACAAAATGGAAATCATGAACTGAGGATACGGCTGAAATTCGGGCAAATCATGAATGGGACTCACTGTTTTACGGAGAAACAAGACAAACACTGTATTCACTGATTTACAGTTATTTTTCAATATCAACATATTCAAATAATTGTGAGTTTGTCAACACATTTGTTGATGTTTTATGATGTAGATTTCTGTGCAGCAAGAGTACCGTGGAGTGACACCTTGTTGCTGTGCGACGTTTGAAGACATTTGTGTTTATTGCCAAAATTATTGCACACCTTTCTAGCCTTTTTCCTATTCCATCCCACATTCCCCACCCAAGTTAACCCACCCTACACATTACCTGACAAATGACCCACCCAATTCCCTTGACACAAGAATTCCACAGAGATCAGCCACAGATAAACCTTATATTCTAGCAAGTCCGATCACGTTCAAATTCTGCCAATTCACAGGAAATGACCTGTAGGTGTAATTGACATACACACATCCGAAACATGCAAATCATCCACTGTTGCAAAACAAGAGAAACAATAATTATTTGTTTTGATTTGCCTATAATCCACGAACTACAGCTGTATGAGGCATGTCAGTTTAAACATAAAAAGAACAAAAGCTGAGACATCAAATTACAACCTTTTTATCTCAAGGTTTCTTATTTGACGCAAACAAGTTTCTCTCGATTTTGCCACCGTTTTCTGCATGCGTGATGCTCGATAAGCCAAGTAAATTTTTCAAGTCTTTCCAATTGACTTACTGTAACCTTGCATTGTAATTTGATGCCCAACAATCACAAGCATAAAAGCAAGGAGCATGTAGTTCCAGTTTGCTGCAAGTCAGTAAATGATCATTATTTGTCAAGGTTAGCATCACTGACTGACAGACAGCACACAATGATGAACAAACTCAACACCTTGGTTATACTCCTGTGAACATTCATCGACGTTACAACGGGAAAAAGAGACGGACCACCTACCTGAGGGCTTCACCGAGAAAAATCGTACTTTGAAACCTGAAAAGAGGAAAACAAACGGTTCAATTAACGGAAAACCTTCCAATGACCAGAAAATCAAGCAGGGATGGCACAGTGGTGAGAGCGCTCGCCTCCCACCAATGTGGCCTGGGTTCAAATCCCGGACCTGGCGTCATATGTGGGTGAGTTTGTTGGTACTCCGGTTTTCCTCCCTCCACAAAAACCAACACTTCTAAATTCCAATTCGATCTAGTAGGATCCGAGGGCCACAGGTTTGTCAGTCGCAAGACTGTGAAGTGATACCCTTGTTAAACAAAGTCAATTTATTTTAGTTATTTTTTAAACACTCACCTGACTGAAACTTTTTTCCAATCAGACCCAGTTCGTCGCCACCCTCAACAGAACCCTCGCTGATACTGGCCCACCATATTTCTGGATTACCAGGAGGACCAGCTGAAATGCAACAAAGAGACCTCTTCAGTTATAGAATTTAATTTCTTAACAAGTTTCTTTGAGATTTACCAAAGGTGAGTTAAAAACTGAAAGCTATTAATCTCATTACTGATTGAGCACTAGTGCTGAGAATTTCACTGTACACATGTACATCAGGCCAATAACCCTTACTTGATGGTTTCCATTAGTTATATTCAATTCTAATCTTTGGCAATTTTAAGCAAATTCAACTCTTGACAGGTGAATACTCACAAGAACTGCACTGGAACACTTTAGATTTGCAAGTGAGCTTCAGAGCTGGACGACCATTTTTTTCTGGAATTTCTGCCTGAAACAATAGTCGTGCTTCTTTGCGTTCCTTCTTCCAAGTTCTCGGATCAATTCCCCTTTTTCTCAACTCCCTGTCACCTTCCCAGTTCCTCAGTCTGCGAATGCTCAGCGAGTCGAGCCTAAAACAAGAGCGAACAAAGTATCAACAGCAGTTTTCTAGCTGTAGACATACATGTAATGTAAAATAACAAAGTAACAACCAAGACAAAAACATTTTTTTGCCGAGACAAAAACATCCTGATTTTCGAGCACCCTTGTGCAAACGGAACAAGTACTTACACAGCAGTCATGTTGGTATCCGGTGCAACCATAACTTGGACAGCTGGCACACCCCCTGGTAATGTGGCCTCCTTGCAAGGCACCTTAGTAGAGCCAGGTCCGTGAATAGAATGGTAATGTGGTACACCGCCACTGGTGGTCAGATGGACTGTAATCCAAACAGCTTCATCATATCCTGTAACCTAACATGGTAACAACAATATTTAATGACATGCAAACTTTAAACCAAAGGTAAATGATTTTATGGAGAACAGACCCTCTAACCGATTGATGTGTGCAGGGTTGGAATGCCCTCTGAAAAAGCTCTCCAATTCTACACAACTTATTCAATTAGCATGCAAAATTCAATGCATTTTTGGGTATTGACCAGTTTTCGACAATTTTCCCACCAAAGATGTTAAAGGTTGCAACACAAAACATTGTCTAATGATGAAGTCGGTCAAGCTTGACGGGAAACGTTTTGTCTTGTGTCAAGCAAATAACAGGGCATCCTACATGTACATACTCAAAAATGCACCACATATTTGGTTACTTAGGAGATTAAACACAAAACAACTGAAACATTGGTTCATAGAATACAAACAAAAAATGCGATAACAAAGGTTTTCATACTGGAAGACAAAGCAGAAGGAAATAAGCAGTCATATTTATACCTTCACAGCTGGGAAAGTGTTGTCTTGAGAGCCATGGATAGGACCTCTGCACCCTTCACTTTCATATCTTGCTCTATAATTCTACAAACAAGAGTCGCAATGGAACATGTCAATATCAAAATAGTATACATGTACAGCTGTAGATTAAAATTTGAATCATATAATAACATGCAATAACTTAGAACCCCCAGGGGAAGAGGAAGAGAGGGTGTCCCTGAAACAGCTGAGCTGTTGCTGAGATGAAGATAATACAGTAGGTTCCACCTGGAAGGAAATCGAGCGAACAGCCGAAGCTCGTGTTCACTAGAGAGGTGTTGTTGATGGCCTATACTCCTCTTGGAGCACAGTAATAACAGACTATTTTTTTAAACTTGGTAATTACTTAACAAAATTTTAAGAGCAAGTACCTCTTCAGGCTCCTCAATAATCACAATCTTTGGTTCATCAGGCTTTTTAGGATTCCTTGTGGGTTTGCTCCTTATTCTGGACGGAGAGGAAACTGGAGGCAGAGTGCTTATCTTAGTAACAGTAGCTGTTGTTGTTGACACGGAGACAGGACAAGACCCAGATGCCAACGTAGTCGCTTGGCTAGCTTGACCAGACAGCGGACAGCTGAGGGATCCAGATGTCGGCGACGCTGTCGTTTGAACACCAACCATCATGTCATCAAGGCCAGTAATTTTGGTTTGGGTTTGGTAAGGTGGAGATCCTGAATTATTCATCGACGCAGATGCCAAACTAGACACACTGGTTTCCACAAGAAGCTTGTTGAGTTCCTCCAAGACACTGCTGTCATTTTGAGATCTCCTGGAACTCTTGCGTCTCTTTTTATCCACACTGTTAACTGGAGGTTGGTTCATAGCATTCAGTGGTGATAATGGATTCTCCGCTTTCACAATCAAACTTCCATTTTCAGTTTGGTGGAAAGCACAAGTCGCTTCTTCCATGTCGCTCACATCCTCTATACCTGACTCTGAGGATGACGATGAGTGTGGTGAAGGCGAAGAAACCGGGGAAGGTGATGGCGGACAACTGTCCGAGATATCAGAATCGAACGGTGAATTGTACGGTTCCTCCTCCAGACTGGGGAATCCAAGTGGAGGACAATCTGCAATCACTGGCGGCTCAAGGAAGGTCATGTCCATTTGAAAACCTGGCACTTCCTCCATGGCCACAACAAAATCTGCAGAACAAGAACATGTCAAAGATAAGGCTATAGGAAAGGTCAGGAAATTCTTTTTTCACAGTTACAGACCTGTCAATTCACCAATTTGTATAAAAAAAAACTGGGAAGTTCATACTGTAGATTTTATCAACGTTTACAACTCAGTCGAAGCTCTCTGAGCGGACAATCTCTTAGAAGCGGACAGCACTACTTATGGTTGCCTTGACAAAACCCTGTTTGAACTCCAGCTCATACAAAATCTGTATTTACACATTCCCACAAGTTTACAGGAGCTTAGGCTGTAATCCAGTTTATACCATTGGAGCATTTAGTAAGAAAAACAAAACACAAATGGATAATCCTGCTGTGAAGTCATTTTATAATATTTCTGAATTTTAGCCCAAGTTCTCATTTTAGAGAAAGCCAGAAATCAATAAAATTTCAACTTAATTTCAATTATGCGATTCTTACAGCCTCTTTCTGATCGATTTTGGTTACTCATCTCTGGAGATTGCATGCTCGCATAAAACCTACTGAGATACTTCAAGTGGAGTAAACAAAAGAACGATTAATTTAAGTTGTTATGCAATTTCTCCAATTTAATTGTGTTATTTGAATACAAGTATTCTCTGTAACTATGAGCAAAACGATCCTTTTCGAAGAACAACATTTCTCACACACAAAAAAACAAACCTAAGCTCCAGTTCATTTTCAAATCAGCAGAAACAGATTTCTTGGCTCAAAACTGCGGTTACAGCAAGAAGCAAGTGAGGGCAAAGTGCAAACCCGAATTCCAGCAGCTTCCAGAGCGTCGGAAGTGTTAGAATAGTTCTTGCTCAATAATGCAGAACACAAAAACTCTTTTATAATATATCAACCCTTGCTGTGAATGGGAAACCATGGGGCATCAAAACATATGATAATTGATCGAATCTCAAGTTTATTCTAAAAGTTTTCGATTGTTCGTGTCCAAAAATGAGACCGTGAGTCGAGCAATTACTCAAATGTTTTGATCTGTTGTCACAAACACGAGAGTGATTTTGACGAACTTACCACTTGGTTGGGTAGGATTGAACAGTCCTATTTCTTTATCTTGAGATTCAGGCGAAAAATGATCTGCAAGAGAAGAAAATAATTTTAGACAAAGCTAAATCAACCTGATATTTTAAACCCCGGAAACGAACCATGCCTCGAGGTTCAAAGTTCGATATTGTACATTATATCACTTTAGTTGCACAATTTGCACATTTTTGAACCGAAATCGTTACGGCTTGTGAAAAAAAGAAAATTTCCATGAATTTTGCGGCTTTCGTGCTAACAGGTACGCAAAAATATAGCTAAACTGTAAATATATCGCATGCAGACTCGCGACACATGGACTAAATCAACGTCAAGCTTTATCTTTCGACACATTCGAAACGGCGGAACGGCGGACAAATCAGGTCATATTTTATCAAGAGAATTTAGAACTAAAGTGCAAGAAAAAAATCAGAGCTTTTTCATGTAATCTTATTTGATTGCTTAGTAATCGTTTTGCTATAAAACCGTCTTGAGGATCACAGTACCACAATGCGTAAGTTCGACAGCTGATGAGCTACAGACGAGATTTTAGGGCAAATAAAATAACCAAAGAGGTCATTTGCATTCACTGTGATTATACAAGAAGCAATTTGACAGTTTTGTGACAAGCAGAGCTGAAAAGCGAGCGACGGGTGTTCGGTAAAAGCAATATTACAAGATGAATATGCATGAAGATACATGTGGTCCGAAAGCATGTGATTATAATATCCGACACCATTTCGCCGATAAAATACCGTAACGCAGCAGCTCAACACAAGGAAGCAATATAGAATACAGCGTAAATACCTAATATTACATTCCTGCTACGATTATAGCTTTGGAGCTAAAACTACTTCGCTCGAAAAGCGTAAAATTTAAATTGGCGGTCACCGCGAACACATACCAGCTACGTTACCTGTTTCGAATGGACTTCTCTCCCCGAACTCCATCGTAAAGCGCTAGTTTATCCGCTCAATTTCTACAATGAATCATAAATGATTCTCCCTTATAGCTTTCAGTCCTCTGGAAACGAAATAAACGTCGAAACAGAAGGGATAAAGTGGATTTTATGTAGCCAAGACCTGTACAAACCTTCCACACGCCTTCTTTCTTAGTAATGAAGCTCGCGTAGCCTACAGGGAGTTATCAATCAACGTTGGCTCCGCCTATTGGTAGTTCAAACCATGACATCATTCATCCACCCAAATATGGTAGTGTTGAACCACATGGCGCAAGTCCAATCATAAATTTGAATATTTTATGCATAAATTTAATTTCTATTCATCTCGTTTTATCAATTTGCATAGTTTTTATTTCACTCTAAACCAATGACATCGCTTACTAAAAGTAATTAGATAACTTTTGTTTTATCTAATTATCGAAACATGTCAGTAATAAATTGAGGTAAAGTTACTGAATTTAAAATTATTTTTAAGCCGAATTATTTTCGGCGTATTTTGTCTATTTTGTCTATTTTTTCTAGCCGAGCGCCAAAATAACTCCCTAACATGAACAAAACATGTACGATAACAGATCGTCTCAAGCTGGCCTCCCATGAGAGGAAAACGAAAACCCTGGGAGACGAAACGAAAAGTAATTTTTAAAAACATTTTAAAACAGACGCCCCCAAGCTCGTGATCATGAACATGATGAACAGGAAATCCACTTCTGATAATTTACCTTTCCCTGAAGCATATCGGCCCGACGGGAGCGCGCGTTTAAATATGTCTGGAAGGGCATTGTCGGGTGTTACCTCCACTAAAATCTTTTTATCACTTTTTCCCAATATTTATAAAGTAGTATTAATTGCACGGGACAGGTGAAAATAGCGTAAAAATAGCTTGGAGGCCAAGATTTAACCACAATGTAAAAATAGGCAACTTACCAATTTTTATTTTGCATTTTATTTATTTCACACGTATCAAAAAGTACCAATCGACTAATACCTCTCAAAAAGTCACATTTCAAACATACCGTTCTAGATTTAGCGAGGGTGGAAGGGTTTTTGCAGCATTTCCTGTGGGCAGTAGCCTGCGTCGCAGACGGACTTGACCGCAAGTGGGCAGTAACCGCTAAAGGAAGCTCATAGCGAGTAGAAACTAGGCCAGCAACCTGTCAGTATAAAGATCTATTCATAGAAGCTCATAGACCACGCTTGAGGTATTTTAAAGCCACTGTACCAAAATGGTATAATCTAGAGTTACAGCATAACCTTTGGAACCAGAACGACAAGGTACCCTTGTTGTCGCATCGAGCGTCGCCCTCTCTGAGCAGTCTGCACCACCGTACCATGTGTTTGTCAGAAAAAATAGTCGGTGTTGACTACAAAATGGAGTTGTTTTGATTTGATACTTATAAATTATTCAGATCACGCAGAATCACTGATCCCTGTCTAGTGTCTGACAGCCATGAATATGCAAATTTCCTTGTGCTAATGGCAACCCAAGGCAGTCGCATAGGGACAAAGGCTTATTCGGTTATTCAAGAATTTTCGCACGCGCTTTGGGTAATTTTCACGGAACTTCAACCAGATTGCGACACAGAGCAAAAATCGTGAAATATGGAAAAACTAGACCATTTAGCAGTCTAGTTTAGCTTCTTTTCGAGCGCCAAAGCGAGAAATTTCTCACCTATATCAATGAAGTCGACGACATTGTCGAGTGGAGCCATCGATTCACCGATCGCCGTTGTCTGTTTCATCTGCGGCCAGATTGTGTCGCTTATCATGGTCTGACTCCTCAAAGAAGACTTTTAAACTTGATTCGGAGTTTCCTCAAACCGGTTGGAACGTCTAGCGGGGGAAAGTTTCCTTCGGAGTAAACTCGTTTGACCGGTTTCGGTTTCGCGCCCGTATGCAAACCTTCACTCCTTTTGCCTGGTTTGATAATTAATTCAGTTTCACACCCCCAACGCGGGTGTATATATAGCCTGTGATGTCCTGTCGGCATGTGATTGGTTAAAAATGACAGCTGATTTCCAAATAAGGGTTTAATCCCACTGCGCAGCTGGAAATTATTGACCTAGTAACGGAGCATGCGTATGGTTTCTATTTTGGGCAAATTTTTTCTGACGTAACGTTAAAAGTATGAAACATGAAACAAAGACACTTGATACCGGTTTTGACGTCCATTAGACCAACCACAAGAACCGGTTTTCAATCTGACATTGATTGATTGACATATTTACGTTTCTGCTTTGTTTGTGGAGGACTGGAGGTTATCAGGGGACTTACACAAAATTATTTGCTATATATAGCATACATCAGGAGCCATTACCGCATACATTTATTTTGATCACAAATTTACCGATGCCTTACACTAGAATTTGAGTTACGTTATAAAAAAATTTGGATCTCACAATTTCATTTTGATCATGGCGGTTTTGTTAAAATATCTAAAACCGATCTAATCCTAGGCTTGATTTAATACCAGCCGAGAGAGCGGCGGAAATCGAGCTTAATCTAATCCGAGATCTACCTTACTACTAGGAGACGTCTGCACGCAGGCTACCTTATTACATGAAAGAGTGGCCATATTTCGCGACACTTTATTTTCGCGATTTTGCGGAAATTCTAAAATCTCGCTCACTTAATTTTTGCGATTTCATCCGAGCGTTTGTATGGAATATTTCCTTGTATATCAGTAGATGCCGCAATAAAATAAACGATAAAATCAACACGACCTGTCCTACCATTTTAACTACCTTGTGCAGTTTCAAAATCATGAAAAAAAAGTGTCGCGGAAATTTCATGTAATAAGTAATAATTATTACGACGTTTTAGAAGCTGTGACATGACTGGAGGGATTGTATTAAATAATTGATCGAGATCCAAACATCAGCGCTGCATTTACGCACAAAATACGTCAGAGGATATCAAAATATTATTAAGTGTTTTTCGATTCATTGTGTATTTGTTTTCTTTTAATTAGTTGTACGACGCAAAAGTTGCTAGGGAAAAATTAAACGCGCTTAAACCTTCTCGAATTACGTGGTTTGAATGCTAAGACGTTTTCGTTCAGTGCCCTAAGGATTATCACAACAAAATTTTGTTACTTTCGCTACAAGATTGCAATCGTAAAATAAATATCTGTTGATGAGATTCTGCAAAAAAAACACAGATCTACACGGTGAATGCATCCAAGCTTCTAGCTTCTTCTGCTAATAAAGTTCATTATGCCAAATTTTCTATCTACGTCTTTGATATTTTCAGACCGTGAGAGGTTGTCAGATCTGAGCGAATCGACGTATTTCGCATTTTTGTCGAGGATGAAAGGTTACACCTCCGATAAGATCATGTACAAACCACTTTTCGGGTTTTCTCGCATAATACAGTGACAAATACTAGTCAAAGATAAACATTGTTTGGTTGTTTTCGAAGTTTCAGTTCGTTCACGCGTGAAAAGCCAATGGCGCGTTTCTGCCGCGGGAAGCGAGTGACCCTCGCGTGTGGGTCGCGTGTATTCTAGTCGCGTGCCGGTTCGCGCCAAAAATGCTATGTCATTATAACTAGCGAAATTGAAATTCTCCCAATTTCAAGGTGCTCGGCTCTCATTCAACAATTAATGTAAACAGCTTTTCTATCCAAGACGAATATTAATGATTAAGAAGATAGTAAGTTCTTCTCGGATATATATGAGCCAGCCAACAATTATAGAGAATAAATTCCGTCTTGCTCGACAAAGCGTGTAAGCACCTCGGTTAATATCAGCTTTGTTTATTTTTAAGGGCAAACTGCACTGTTTCGATGCTATTGCGACCGTCAAAAACTATCGTACAAGGGCTGTATATGTATATATATGCAACTACGTGGAAATTGCTCTAAAATTACTAGAACTGACTACTGCATCATGATATAAACAAAGACAGCACAAGCTCACCTACTGAAAGGAAGGTATTCACAAAATGCTCCACGATTTGGATGGCGTAATCAACATTTTCTCCGGCCGGTACAGCCGTGCACGGCGGGACTTCAGCCAAATTGCGATGTGCGGCTAAAACAGCGAAAAGTCAAAATGCTAGACTAGTTAGAAGTTTAGTAAAATATAAGAAGCGAATTTAAAACCGCGCGAGAAAATTCATACCTATATTTTCAAGAAAGTCGATTACAGTCTGCAATTCATCCTCCACAGTCGCATGTTGCATCTGCGGCCAACTTGTATCGCCTCTAATCATGGTCTGTCGCTTTCCAAAGATAACTTGTTTTAAAAACCTGATTTGAAGTTTTCCAAAACCGGTTTGAAAGTCTAACGGGCGAACGTGCCTTCGAGATAAACTTGTTTGTCCGGTTTTGGTTGGGTTGAAGTTTATAAAGCCTTCGTCTTCCTGTTGACATGTGATTGGCTGAAACTGACCACTGATTTCTAAATAAGGGTTTTCCCCTATTGCGCATTAAGAAATGATTTGTGCATAACAGAGCATGCGCGTGGCTATTGTGAGTAATGTTTCTAAATATGAAACAGGAATAAACCGGTTTGACCAACCACGAGAACCGGTTTTCCATCTGACGTTGATCGATAAAAAAAATTAAGGCAAAGTCACGTTCACGCGGTTTTATTTATTGACCACCGAAATTAGGATTGAGTGAGCAGCCCGGGGCAGCAGCTGAGCTGTTTACAGCTACTAACTACAGAGTATTTCATGATTATTTCATATGGCTACGGCTCATATGCATTGCTACAAACAGTACGATTATAACGCTGAAGATGATGGATTAACAGTGTTGTAAAAAAATAAGTTGTATTTTTCGGATTACGAACTAACTTACTCAATGCTGCGTCACAACACAAGACAAATAACTCCTCTCGTATATACCGTAAAATTCCGGTAATAAGCCCCTCTCAAAGACGCCCAATGCTTGCACTTTATATTTTTAAGGTGTAAAAAACGATATGATTTTGTCCGATTATCAAACCCTACACGTGCTACTGAACGGGTTGTTCTGAGAGTCTTTTGATGTTTATGATCAGCTGTCCCGGAGTTGAGGGCGACTGTAAGTTGTATTTACTGTTGCATATCGTCATGTTTATCGTCATTTTTTTTTTTGTCGACTAGTTACCAGTGTGGCTATTCGTATTTTTGACCTACATTTTCCAGATACAATGTTTCTTCCAAATCAAGCCCAACCATTTTTAACACGGAAAATTTATTTCGATAATATGCACCGCGAAGTACGTAGATAGCGGTCTCTGCGCTGTAGACAACGAACAAACTTACACTAACTTTCTGGCTTCAGTCAGTTGCGAATCTTCTGATATCATAGCCTGCGAGCAAGCTCTCTTAAGGTTTTTAGGGGGTGGGGGGTGGGGAGGCGGATTTCAATAAAGAGGAACTGAAGGTGGAACAGAGTAGCTTAGAGAATACAACTGACTGAATGCATGGAAGCCGAGCCTCAGTGGCTGGTTGGTAGAAAACTAATAGCTGCATATTAGCAGTCTACGTACTAAGTGAGTGTGTACCACATATGCATGGACAAAGATTTCAGCTAGAACAGGACTGACATTCCAGCGTCATTAATGCCCTTTGAAATCGAAAGGATAAACTACAGTCAGTCTGTGTACATCACATTCACTCATCTTTTTGTACGAAAAACAGAGCTTCGAGAAGAAGCTGGAACGTCTAACAAGAGGTGATAACCGCGTGAGAAAAAATGGCCGCGTGTTATTAATCCTGGTATTAATTAAGCACCGAGAAAGAAGAAGGTCTGGCCGCAATCCACTCAAACCAAAGCAGTAAACAACAGTTTTTATAGTCAGTTTTAGGTTGGAGGTTTGTGATGGTTCATCACGCAGTTCCAAAGCGTAACTCCGGTTTCTCTATAGCACGCACGAAGCAACTAGGCGTATTACTATTCCCCCTGGATGGGATGCCAATCCATTACATATTTCCATATTTCTGCTCGCTCGCACTTTACGCTCACTCAACTATCCAAAAGAGGACACTTTGCTCCGACGAAGGGCTAACGCTCGAAACGTCAGCTTTTAGAAATTCGCTACGGCGGTTAATTTACCTTTATCAACTCTGAGTTGATAATCAACATAGTGTTTCACTTGCCCGCCGACGCAGCACCACAGTTTCATTAGAAACTAATCACTTTATCCGAAAGAGGGTCTGCTTGCGGTCTACCAATCCACCGCAGGTTTCCTCCAAGCTTTTTTGTTAGGTTAATTGCCCAACAATAACCCAGGCATGCACATATACTTCTGGATGGACAGAGGCAGGTTCTTGCCCAAGAATACAACACACCGACCCCGACCTGCCTAAAACTCGGTCCTCTAAACACAAAAAATATGATAGGCCACCGTGCCTCTGACATGACTGATAAGCTGTCTGCCGCTCAACTGATGTTGGACTTATACTGAATTTGAGAGTTTTTTCATAATATATAGTTAATAAAACCGTGAAGGGGAAGAAAAAAATGAAATGGAACGTCCATGTGAAAGTGTACAGTCTGATACAGTCATAGAGGAGTAGCCAAATGGCTCATCATCAGTGCAGTACTCAATGCAAGGCTCTGGTTTATTGCTACTCTCCTTGGATGGGATGCAAGTCCCATCCCAGGTTATCCCCCAGCATTTCTGTCGAGTTGGCTGGCTTACCAGTTCGTAGGTACCCATGGGTGGAGAGAGGCACAGTGAGAATAAAGTGTATTGCCCAAGAACATAACATGCACAACGACCCTGGCCAGGCCAGTGAAACACTCTAGATCTAGTGTTCAACGCAATCATGTTCTTTCTTCAGTCCTCCTAATTGGATCTTAAATTCCAATTTCTCATAGTGTTAGACCTTGCACACAAGGAATATTGAGTAAGCCTGGACAATTTCAGTTTTAATTTCCATATGTATACTACTGATACAGCATACACTTCCATAATGGCATACCTATGGCTATACAATTAACATCCATATCTTCTCACATGGAATCATCCTATGCATGATACGTTCGAATCCATCTTCGACAGAACTTACTTCTTGATGTTTTAATTTGGTTCCTACTGAACATGTCTAAAAAGTACCCAGATCATTTGTGCTACAATAGCAGTGAGACACGTTAGTTGGGACAGTTTTGGTCTCCCCTGCCCCTCTCAATGTTGGTTTGCAAGATTGGATAACAAAATAGCAAGCATTACATCATTATATCAGCATTACTAAAGTGTTCCAACTAATCTTGTCTCACTGTAGCTTAAATTTTCAGCCAGCTCACCCTAGTTTGGTTGTTCAAACTATAACCAGAGGAAATGACAAAAATTTTGCAGGCCACATTTTGTGCGTGTTTATAGGTGCTTGAATAGCACAGTGCTCGAAAGAAAAGTTGTAACTGACTGAAAACACCGAGTCGTGGCAGTCATATATACTCCTGGTGAAACTACTGGTCACTGTTTTGTCATGGGAACTCATATGGCTCTGATAGATCAGTTATACGAAGCAAACATTTGGCATTTCTGTTGGCTTCAGTTCAGAGTGACAAACGTACTAAACATGTTGGTTTTTTTACTGCATGTTTTATACTCCATCGCTGAGGAAGCAAAATCATTTAGCATTTTCGTAATCAAGTTAAACATGGTTAGTGTACGGTACGTTCTGAGCGGTATTGGGCCTCCGTCATCGCCAGTACAATGCACGGACGTGAAGACGAAAAACCTTCTTGACTCTACCGCATGTTAAGTGTTATAGGTAGGCAACTAACTAGTCTAACTAAAACAACTGTGGGTGCGACTTATCTATACTGAAATACAAGCAAAAACAGCTTACCTCGGACGGGAAGGAAATTGATAAAGTGCTCCACGATTTTGATGGCATAATCAATGTTCTCTCCATATATTGGGAAGTGGGTCTCGTTGAGTGCTGAACTGGGTCCATTGAGGGTTGAGCTGGGTATGTTGAGGGTTGAACTGGGCCTGCTGGTGGGCATTCCATGGCCATACATCTCTCCTGCTTGGGTCTTGTCTTGAAGCTTGTGCCTTGTCTTGTCTTCCTGCTTGGGTCTTTTCTTGAAGCTTGTGTCTTGTGTCTTCCTGCTCGGGTCTTGGGCCTTGTGCCTTGTGTCTTTTCTTGTCTTGTCTTGAAGCTTGTATTTTGTCTTCCGCTCTCCGGCTCTGCTCCTTGCTTGGGTCTTTGCTTGTCTTGGACCTTGTGTTTCAGTGAAGGTTGTATCTTGTCTTCTCTTTCTGCTTGAGTTTGGTCTTGTTTTGAAGCTAGCCTATGCCTTGCCTTGTCTTCCTGCTTAGACTTTGTCTTGCAGCCTGTGTCTTGCCTAATGCTTGAGGCTTATATCTTGGTCTGAAGCTTGGGAGGATCTCTTTTGTCTTTACTGACCTGAGTAATAGGATTATCTATCTTGATCTTCCGCTTTTGCAGCTTAGTTTTTGAGTCCTTTGTGCATCCGAGTGTGCTCTTTGCAACTGGTCGTTAGTGGCTTGTTAAATGCCAAATGGACTGAGGACCTGTCTTGCCCCTCTGAGTTCACACTGTAAGCCTGCGCGTTCAGGCTGCTGTGGTCCTTTCTTGACGAACTAGACTTCGTCAGCTCATCCGCTCAGCTACCTCTTTGAATTGTTTGCCTTCGTGAGTGTCACCTCAATCATTCGAGTAAGGGTTTTGCTTGATAAACTGCTAAACGTTTTCCTGAGATGACTCTCTTGATTTGTCAGCCACTGGAGTGGCAATACTTATGAAATTCGTCTTATTCACCTGTTGTTGTTGTTCTTCAACGCTGTTTCTTCACTAACATAGCTGACAGAAGTGACCTGTTCGAGTATTTGAACTGAACTGCACCAGTCCAGTATAGACTACACCTGAACAAGCCTGCTTGCAGACACTGGATCTGATTTGTCAGCGGCCATAACAGAACAAAATCATATTGTTCTAGAACAATCAAGCTTGAGGTCACAATGACTTGGCGGATATCATAGCAAACTCGCCTGAAAGACAGTTTCAGAAACATTTACGTTACTACATTATCAAACAATAAGACAAGCACCGATCAATGACAAGTATGTTCTTCCTGTGCAATTTATCTGAACAAAACAAAAAGATTTAGAGACATTTCTAGTCGAATATCTGCCGTGAACATCGACTATTGCACGCAAGAAATCACTTCCGTTACACGTCATTTGAAATCCCTGCACAGAGAAGAAAATTTTTGCCACAGACGTTACTCTTTTACCAATGTAATTCATATGTCTAGTTTTTTTTAGGGGTTGAATTAAATTGCAATCTCAGTTCGCAAAGTAAAAAATGCCGGAAGTCAAATATATAACTGACGGTCGGGGATTTTTTTGCGAAATATCTCTAATTTCCTATACCCTTTGCCCTGCAGTTTTAAGTTGTGGTTATTGATGATAACAGTTTCCAACGCAACCATGTTCCATTTAGTTAATTTTCATTATGTTATATGGACTCTCAGTGGTGGTTAAATGTAACAGGAACAAATAAAAATAAGTTTCCATTCGGAAGCCTAAAGCAAGCAGTGATGTCACCACGATATTTAGCCATAGCGCAGTGTGTTGTGCCAGTTAAAAACATCGCATCCCTTGTTATGTCTTCGGTTATGATTGTAACTCAAACAATCAACTAGTTTGCACTGGAATTTTAATAATTTGAGAACGATGGGTAAATAATTGGAGCCTCGATCTTGCTGAACAAGCTTTTGAGGTCTTTTCATGATCCCGTGTTTATCCTTTTACGGAAGAGAAGTTTTATTCGCCGGCAGTCTGCCAAATTAAGTTATTCCTTCAGTCGGTCTGCAAAACTCAGGACCAAATGTTTAAGTAAATATTTCGTGAACTACACAATTTGAATCGTTTAACTGTAACTGATATCATTGATGATAAAATGATCGTGTTGTGGAGGAAAAGTTCAGAAAATAGACCAATTTGTTGTTATTATATTTTGCCTGTAGTAGTAGATCATTGAATTTTTAACAGTGCGGAACGCTGCTATACTTAGACATGAACTTCCTGTACTCGCTCTCATCCAGGCCGGTTATAGCTCTTTTAATTTGACGCTACAAACTCTCAGTAGCTAAATACAAAACTACATGAATTGAATGTTGAAAAGATTTTCTGATTTCGTTTTGATTGTGTATTTCTTTTATGCACAATAGAAAGTTGTGGAGACTCATTAGATACTGATTTTGTTTTATGTAGCGTTACATTCGTTGTTGCACGTATTGGCCAGTTTACTCAGGATTAGTCGGCAGCAAACCGGCCATTTTCCGCATTCCTGCGTTAAGCCACCAAAACTTTACGGAACTGACTCAGTTATCAGTCCGCATTTTTGATATTTAGGCATTCAAAATACATAAAAAGAACACTGATTTTCGTTAAGAAAATCACGTCGAATTGATTGAAGTATGTACGTATTGCTTGCCTACAGAATGACATTGCATGATCATCAGTCATGATAAAGAAGGAAGATCTACATTAAGATTTAATAAGCGATGAATGTCTACCTTGAATCTCCTACGAAATGAACTGATAAAAGCTGTAAAACGAACCTCTCGTGGCTTTAGAGAGAAGAGCAGCAATAAATAACAAAAAATAAATAAACTGAGCAAGCACATACCAGTTTGAGTTAACCCTTTCACTCCCAGAGTCAAACCTTGAGTCAAGAAGTGTTGTTGTACCTTGCAAGTCTGTGGATGAAACCCTAGTGTGTGACCATTCAAATAAAAGCTGTTGAGCAGTACTTTCAAGTGGTGCTGTTTGTTTTTGACAATTTTGCAAAATGAAATTCAAGATTTTTTCTTCAGTTTGGAACTTAGCACTCTTGGGAGTGAAAGGGTTAAGAAAACTCATTATTCGAGGTGTAACTGTACTTGCCTTGACAAGAGAACTAACTTTCGTTAGTTTTGAAAAGTGGACTGTGTTACTGAGAGAAGAAACAGAACTGCAGCCATAAAATGTGCAGAGGCATGAAACACGAAAGCCCAGATGCTCTACAAGACAGCAATAAGTGTCAAATGAAGCTGTTTCAGTGCCGTTATAGAACTTAACAGTTCCACATTTGAAGTTGGACCGTTAAAGTACTTTTCCAGTCTCCAGTAGTGCTAACGTATAGAGTTTTTTCCCGAGCCAAAGGAATATTTGTCGTGACTGACCTTTGTTTATAAGTAATGTCACCTCCAAGTTTCGATTCTTTTCAAAACTTTCTGTATTTAACCTTTGGCCATTGAAGACTGTTTGAAGCAGAACTTCACGATGTGAAGGAAAACTACTTTAATGCGGGCCGGTACACAGACATAAAAGAGCGGGTTACATATGCAGAAAGACTAAGCTTCACTAGCTACTGCTCATGGTAAGTTTACACTTTTATATCAAAGATATCATGCATGGGACAACTATCCGGATCTGCCCATCAAAAAGATCCATAGCTAATTATACCATCAGAATCGTCTCTTTCCTTACAGATCTTTACAGTAACTACAGCAAATTAAATATATATATATATATTTTTAATATCTACTACAATGGACTCGAGATTTAATACTGAGCCTGCGTAGCAAGCTCTCTGTACGCAGGCGAACTCGGGGTCTAACTCGGGATCGATATTAGGGCCTCCACAGACTAGAGAGATAGTTATCGACAACTATTTAGTTGTCGATCATAAAAAGTTGTCGATAACAAAAAAACCAGTGTGTGAAGCTAGTTATCGATAACTAAGGGCCTTAGTTATCGACAACTAGCTTCACACACTGGCTTTTTTGTTATCGACAACTTTTTATGATCGACAACTAAATAGTTATCGATAACTATCTCTCTAGTCTGTGGAGGCCCTAAGACTGCGTAGGGGATCGAGTAAAGTGAGAAGGAGTTATACAATTCATCACTGAATTCCCAATAAAATAAGGCGTCATCAGTTTTGTTCAGCTGGCTGGTATAATTTCTCAAAGTACGCTGATCCAGCTCACAATTGGCCTAGTCTGTGGAGGCCCTTACTCAGTGGAAACAGTACCAGCCAGCTGAACAAAACTGATGACGCCTTATTTTATTGGGAATTCAGTGATGAATTGTATAACTCCTTCTCACTTTACTCGATCCCCTACGCAGTCTTAGGGCCTCCACAGACTAGAGAGATAGTTGTCGACAACTATTTAGTTGTCGATCATAAAAAGTTGTCAATAACAAAAAAGCCAGTGAGTGAAGGTAGTTATCGATAACTAAGGGCCTTAGTTATCGATAACTGGCTTCACTCACTGGCTGTTGTTATCGACAACTTTTTATGATCGACAAGTAAATAGTTGTCGAAAACTATCTCTCTAGTCTGTGGAGGCCCTTAGATCGGTCCCCGTGAAACATTAGGCGCGCACAAGAGAACCTGACCAGTGCTGACTGAACATTATTGATCAGCGTAGCCTGTCTGTTGATCAGTATCCTGTGTACATAAGCAGACCGTCGATCGTCTCGTGCTCTTCTGTTGATGGTAGTTCACTTCTTCCTCGCTCTTTGTTGTTATTTATATGAAATTCATAGTAACCTGTGACCACACAAACAGAGGATGGTAAGCCTGTGCTGTTCTACAACGGAGCTGAATTGAGCTTCAACACTCAGTGTACGGAACAACCAGGATCAAATCATTCGTGAAGGAATTCATGTCTGTAGTGATATATAAACTAACATATTTACATATTTGATCTGTCATGGCAGAGCTCCAGACCTCACTGCTCGTAATGACGCAAGTTAATTCAACATTAATTCCTTATTACTGCGGATGTGTAATTTTGGCGGGCCGCAAGAGTGACTCTGAACGTTAGCACCATAGTTTTGCATCAGGGATAGGGGTTTTCCCTAAGATACGGAACACAATTGACAAAACCCGGCCATTTCATTCAACTTCCCGTCAAAGTACAGGAAGTTTTACCGTTATGTGCTCTGCTACTGGTTCTGTTAGCTTTGAAATTATTTTCGACCGATATGTTGTTTCCTTATGATATACAATCATCGTGACTACGATATCAGGTTTTTAGTGTGCTTTCTCTGAGCGGACACTCTCGTAAGCTTACAGCTCAGCTCTGCTTACGGCTGCCTTGACAAAGCCCCGTTTGAACTCTAACTCATACAAACTCTGTATTTACACATTCTCTAGCTCGTAAGCGACCAGCTCCAGTTGCGGACACTTTTTATGCTTCCCGAGGGTATCCGCTTACGGGAGCTTTGACTGTATAAACTGGCCAAATGACTGGCCAAACACTATTCATCATTTATTCGAACAATCCACTATTTACATTTTCAGTTGTTGAAAAGTTTGGAAAAAATGAAAGACTGAAGTTTCGTTTAAAATGTCTTAAAGTAGGGTTTATAACATTGGTTTGTAAAAAGGGAAAATCGAAGAGAAAAATGCAAGACAGGTACTTTGTAAAGTTCACGGTCGAGTGCGCGCGGGACGCGCGACTGAGTCACGCGTGGAAATTGTTTTGGTCGTGCTTGCGGTCAAATGGATTGTAGAGCAGAGTCCCTTTCAACCAAAATTTGATCAGAATGTTTAATTAACTGACTTCTTTTTCGCAGTGGTTTATCTAACCGCTTCTAAACTCGTGTTTTAGAGCAAACAAGAACGAGGCTTGCTCGCGATCGCAGTTTGGCGTTCAAATCGTGTTTCGCGCGTCACGCGTGGTTCTCCCGCGAGCCCGCAGAAGAGACTGGTAGCGACACTTTACATCCCACAATGCAATGGTACCGTCTTCCAGCCTTTCTCTCTCAAATCGCCCTTGAAGGTTTGTGAGTGTATTATGAAAACGTTGAAAATATCCGATCCATCTGACATCAAATCATGCAAATTCTTGACATTAAAGCACAAAATATTATCTTTTAACTCTTCTGTCTTTCTCTTGTAAGATGGCTAAGAAAACCGACAAGAAGAAGGGGCGCTCGGCCATCAATGAAGTTGTGACTCGTGAATACACTGTTAACATACACAAGAGAATCCATGGGATGTGAGTGTCGTGTTTTTTAGTATAAAACAGCCACGTATCCACTAGACAGTGACTGTGGTTATATATATTTCCTGTAGATATCTCGAAGTAGTTTTATTTGGGATTATTATCCATCGTTTTGAGTTGAACTCGTTGCAGGTTTAAACTAAACTCTAAAGATGTAGATTTTTCCTCTTGCAAATTAAGACAGAGATAGTATTCAGTAGCTAGATATATTTTGCTATGTCGATTCGTGAATTAATAACAATTTCAACTTCCTCACTGTTCGACATCAAATTATCTTCCTGGAGTCATAATTATTGTAGTGTTTGCACCTAGTTACAGGACTCTTACAGGGTCTTTAGCACAAATATAATATGCACATGTTCAACTTTGATTGATAGTAAGCTTAAATATTATCAAGCTTAGTTTTCTACAAAATTAGCTTGCATTTGTTCGTAACAAAAATCAAATTCTAAGTTCAATCCATTCAATCTTCAGCATCCACGCTCATGCCCAAAAGTGTGACCACATACTAACCAATCAAAAGCCGAGGATAACTGTCCTTGGCCTCTGATTGGGTAGTCTGCACGTACAAAATAATGTGAATTAATTAAAAGTGGCCACACTTTTGGGCTCATTGCTGTAATTTTATCTACATGTGTAAGTTAAAATTATTTTCCTGACATGGCATCTTTCTACCTCATCAATCTATTATCTTTGATGCAAGGATAATTTTGTATTTTTCAAAATGATGTGTATTGTTTTCCTGGCCATTAATTTTGTGAAAACAAGAATATATTCTTCTAAGCAATCTTTTAGTTAGCTTGTGAATGTCTGTCGGATTTCTGGCTGTCCGTCTGTGTTTGCAGGCTATTTTTTAGTGCAAATTAGACAAATTTGTATGTGCATGGTTAGTGAAATCCAGCAAAGTCTTCAAATCTAGTGATTTTATCAGAAAGAAGATTACTAATTTGACTTTTCTTAACAGTGGCTTCAAGAGACGAGCTCCAAGGGCCATAAAAGAAATAAAAAAGTTTGCCGAAAAAATGATGGGAACCCCAGATATTCGTGTAGATACCAATCTTAACAAGCATGTGTGGTCAAAGGGTATCAGGTACATACTGCTAATCATGGCCATAATGTAGAAAGATGGCCATTATAGAGTGGAGGTTCAACTATGGTTGATCCCTTACTCTTACAATAAATGTCTCATAAGACAGCTTATATAAAAGAACACATAAAAAATACATTTTGTAGGGACATTTATTTATTTACAGAGAGTGCCAATCTCGTTCCCAGAGTCCTTCTAATGTTACCTTTATCCAGTGGCAGGAACGGGCAACAAGGACCTCCGGGATAAAGCATTCCACCATGGCAGGATTCTTGGACTTCCGGTTCTACTGCACATGTGTTTGACTCCATGTTTCAACACCAATATTCTTGGACTTCTGGTTTTACTGCGCATGTCAGGCAGAACGCTTTATCCCAGAGGTCCTTGTTGCCCGTTTCTCCCCACTGGATAAGGGTAACGAGGACTCTGGTAACAAGATTGAGGGGGTGCTTATTGGTGCTACAACTGTAAATCTAGTCATTATGGTACATATTGCCTCAAAATTATCACACTGTTGTTTTGCTATATTGCATTGCACTCAGTTGTTATTGTGTGGTATGAAGGCAAAGCACCTTCTTTTAAAATATTACCCTGTTAATTGTTGATTTTGTGTTCGTTTTTAGAAATGTCCCCTTCAGGGTCAGAATTCGTCTAGCTCGTAAGAGGAACGAAGATGAAGACTCCGTTCACAAACTGTACACACTTGTCACTCATGTCCCTGTTGGTACATTCAAGGGTAAGTGTTTCATTGTGCCTTTGTTGTGTGAACAAAACTGCTCACTGTACAAACTCAAAATTAAATGTATCGTTATTTTACTCTTTTGATTGTTGTGAAGGGTCCCAAAATACACTGTACCACCTTTTTTTTCCCGGGTTCAAGCTCTGACCGGTTTATTGTGTTATGTTCTTGAGCAAGAGACTTTACTCTAACTGAAAGTCTTCATTTAGGAGTATGAATTGGTACTGGCAATCTGTTAAGGCAACCTGACGAAAATGCTGCGATGGACTAGCATCCCATCCAGGGGAGTAGCAATACTCCTAGTCGCTTCATGCTATAGAAACCGGAGTTAAGTGCTGACACCGATACGCCATCGATATGGCTTCTCCAATCCAGTGCATTGGAACAGACTTTAGCTAGTAAGTTGCCTTCACAGCTGTAGGAAACAGACACCTCCCTTCTGGGCACCTTCCTTATATTGAATTATGGATTGAAATTTAGCTGGAAGAGCTTTTTACTAAGTTTGTTTTATATATTATTTTCTAGGCCTACAAACACAGAAGGTGGAAAGTGAGGACTGAGCCTCTGTACAGAAATAAACTCTTCAATCAATAAAACAAAGATCTTGTTTCATTTATGTCTGATGTTTATTTTGTGTCCATGGATGATCTCTCTGACAGAACTAGACTATGAACAATCTCGTCCCGAGAGACCGCGATCCTTTAGGTTACACCAAGCATCACAGGCTCTAGACAGACCAAAGAAAGAATCGCAGGCTCTGGGGACGAGATTGGACTATGAGTAGTCCCTACTTTTCCACCACAATCAATGAAACAAGAGGCATATTTTTCTACTCCACCTCACCTTCAGTTTTCATGCAGGCCTTCTTTGTTTCTCAAAGAAAAAATAAATAAACTGCTCAGTCTATGAAGAAAACACTGATTTGCGAGTACCATCCCCCCACCCCCTCCGGGTTTGCTGGGCATTTTGGTGGTGTAATCCCAAGGTTTTGAGATTTTGTAGACTTCATTTTACAGTGAAGGGTGCCCTATCATTGCCACTCAACAAAGTTTTTGACAACTTTCTTACAATAATTTCATTTGCAAGTTGGAAGCCATCAGAAAGTTGTCAAAGAGATGTCAAAAAATAATCAAAAACTTTGTTGAGTGGCAATGGTATCGGCCAAGGTGGTGGTTTGTCAACTAAACTACAGTTGGAACAACGACCAGGGTTGTCTCAACTGTTTGCGTCTCCATACACTTTACCATTATTTAAACCTCCCTACAGCATGGGGAGGGAGACTGGTGGCTCAGAACTTCCTGCCTCCCATACATTTCACAATTCTACTTCCTGCTCTGTCTTTTACCACCTTCCATAGACTTCCGCTGGCAGCCATTGTAGAGAGGTTCAACAGTGTGAAGCTGGTTCCAGCCTTTCAGATTGTGGTTGAACAAGCAGGAAGATGATAAACCCCAGTATTATATGTAGCATTTTAGAGTGTGAATACGTACAAATGAGTACAAATATGAGACCGTATTACACTCGTCTTGGTCCCGCTGATTGTGCGTTATGGAAAACATTGTTAGGAAAGAATTATGTCAAAATACGGCTGGACATTTTTTTTTTTTTTCGGCTGGGCATTTTTTAGTACTGTCATTGTTTATTTTTTCTCGCCTAAAGGCTCAAAAAAATAAAAACTGACCCGTAAAAATACCCAGAGCTGTATTACACAACTTTCTGCCGAATAACCTCTGTACTCTCTTTGTCTTCCTTTGTAAATTTATTATAAAAAATAAAATTTATTCAGAGTGTTTCACTGAGAACCAGAAAGTGGTAATCGGTCTGTCAAACATAGTTTTCCTACAAGATCCCTCCCCACTCAAATAACAGCAAATGTACATATCGGTTCTGAAACAGTTTTTATTCAACAATGACAAAGCTACAGGCTGGTTAATTTCTTTTGAATTATTTTTCTACAATTTATTTAGCTCTCTAATGAACACATGCATCATGTTCACTACTAGTCTAATGTTCACTACCAGCTATTATTAATTGAGGAAATATGGTATACCGTAAATCCTAAAGTAATTCAAATTTCAGGTTTTCACTTGTCAATTCCTACCCTGCGAGCAGAGTCGCTTTCGATCTTCCTAGCGACTCTGCTCGCAGGGTAATCAATTCCATAATAATATTGAACAAGTTGTATTTTTATAAAATTTTATTTTTGGCAAGAAATCTGTAGTAATTCTGCCTTCTCTTAGAGGGGTGGGTTTATATTATGATTCTTTTGGGGCGCTTATTCGAGGGGAGGCGCTTATTCGAGGATTTACGTTACCATAAACTGCTGCATATAAGTTCTGGGCTTATACAACTTCGTAAGGGGTTTTGGATAGGCTTATAAGCGGAATAAAAATACGTTTCAAAATGAGCTAAATAAGTTGAGACGATACCACACTATCAAATGCTCGGAATTGCAAGAAGTGAGCAAGAAACGTGTAAAGATAACAGCAGGTTATTTGTCGATTCTTAATTGTTCCACAATCTTTCCTAATGTTCTATTTGAACTTGTACAGTGTTCTGTGAAAGTGTTTATATTAAGGAAACAAGGAAAAGTAGAGGGGGGCTTATAACCAGAATTTTGTTTTTGTTTACAGGTAGATGGGCGTATAAGCGGCAGTTTATGGTAGTTTTATCAGCGGCAGTTAATGGTAGTTTTATCAGTTAATACTTTATGACTGGCCCCAAGGGCAACAGTATGTTTTGGGAAACAAAACTCTCTGTTTCCTTGGGATCAGTCCTGTTTTGTTATATACTTTGAGCTCAACAATATTATTGAGGAAAACAAAAGTGGTTTCTGTATTTCATTCAACATTTTTTGATGAGATAAATGACTGATCATGTGACAGTCTGAAGGTTCAAACTGCTGTTTCCCTAATATCATAGGGAGATATGGTGTTTTGAGGTGCGCCACATGATTTTGTTTTTAAATAAAATAACCATGTTTATAATTTATGTAATGTGTATGTAAATATACAGGTTAGAAGGTTTCATCAATAAGTCTTCAGTAAATAAAAGAAAAAGCTTACAGTAAAAAAGGCAGAACATCTGGCTTAAATGGAGAATAATATAATTGGGGATTGAAATGTTTGTCAGTCTGTACATTTTCACAGATATCTATTTATTAAGCTCCATATATCCCCCTTTAGTTAACAAGATCAAGGACGTATAAATTCAGATTGTTCTTTGATTTGTTTCTCATCACAGATGAGAAGGGGCTATGTCACTCTATTTGCGGCAATTCTGTTACACACAAACTAGTTTAAATAGATTGAAACCACTAAATAATGGTTTCAAACCAAAGAAAAACATAAAACAAATACTAGGAAGCCGCAATGAAGTGTGGATGGTCAAAATTGGACAAGATTGAAACGGATTGCCAGCAGGTTAACATGAAAAACGACGGCCTGACGTTTTTCAAATTGAAGTCCAATTGTATGAAACAAGTGGTAAATAATGCTTATAAATCATCTGTGTTTGTTATGTAAGAGTAAGTGAGATGTTTGAATTAATGTTGGCCTGGTGCACGCTACTGGTGATCACGGCCATAAATTTGGCTTAAAATTGCTGTAGTAAAACTATTTAAAATCGGATCTCGTAAAAAAATAATACAAGGAAGAATAGGAAAAAATAGCGTGACATAGCTCCTTTAAGGCCCAGACACACTGCAACACTGCTGGCCTGCGTATTTTGGCCAAGCGAGCGCTATATTTTTCAACAAGTTTTTAGAAGCCGCCATCTTGGATTAGGAAACATTTGGAGGGTTGGCAACAGACAACTCTCCTCGTTTTGTGAATACAAGATGGCGGCTAAACACTCGAACAAGATAAACCATCATGCGCCCACCAAAAAAAACGCCTGCACTGCAGGCAATGTCAAATTGTAGAATGTGGTCATTATAATATACAATATTGTCACACTGTTGCAGAATGTTTATAATAATGTTTTTTTTTTTCGTCTGTAGTGCATTCATTGTTGCAGTGTATGTCCAAACCATTGATCTTCCTCTGTCAGTTAATTGTCAGTTGCTCCTGGCTTACTCTTCAATGAAAAATGCTGTTAATGCAAATATCAAAAAGACAACTCCACCAATGATCGTCACTGAAAAAGAAAAAAAACACATTGCAATTTAAAACCTAGGGTCTTGACAGAACACAAAAATAAATAATTAGCTAGATGCATGAGTGTTAAAGCCAAATGAAGTCGCTAGTCGAAACAAGTTGAAGATCATGATAGAAAATGGTAAATTATAGAAAAGACATGGCTAGCTTGCCACTTCTATATGCTTCGGTGACCCACCACCTTGGTGGTTTGATTCACAACATGGGGTAAGAATGACCAGACCCATTTTTATTTTATAAAGTAGCCTGCAAAACAGGTGTATTTTGGGCGAGCAAGCGCTGAATATTCCATCGAGTGTTTATAAGCCGCCATCTTGGATTAGGAACACATAATTGGAGGCTTGGGGCGAGTGCAAAAGAACGGCGAAGGGAGAGGGAGTCAGGCAGAAAGGTGAGGGAGGAGGGAGGGGGAAAAATAATACCCCTCCCCACCCCCTACCTCGCCCCCTTCCCCGACTCATCCTCAACTCTCCACGTTTTGCGAATCCAAGATGGCGGCTAAATACTCGATCGCAAGCCCACAAACCACCTACATTGCAGGCTATTTATAAAGCAGAATTTCTTGTTTAAGGTCGGTAGTATTGTTGTAAAGCAAATTTAAACTAAATGGTACTACGCACCTGTTCTGACAGATATTCTCTGCGCAATCAATCTGCCGCCAATCACGGCAAGTCCAGTGCACAGGGCGTGTCCAAGTGTTCCACCAATTGTCACACCCACTACATTCTGCAGATAAAATAAATAAAATTGTTCTACCGCACAACCATGTTTTATTAACCCATTGTTGCCTGGGTCCGATAGTGCATGACCCACCCCCTGGAGAATTTTCAAGGTTTGACAGTGTAACATGAGCACTAAAAGAAAAACAATAAACCACTACTAACACATTACAACATAGCGATAACTTGGGCACCAGAAGGAAGAAGAAGAAGAGGAAGACCACAGACCACCTGGAGACGCACAGTTGAGAAAGAGAGAAACGAGACGGGCTACAAATCCTGGAAAGAGATGCGGGCTACAGCAGCTAACAGAGAAACTTAGATGGAGAAGCTTTGTGAAGGCCTTATGTGACAGTAATCACGAAGCAGATAGGTAACAGGTAATACATTACAACAGTGCCACAAACTGGCTAAAAGAAACAATGGCAACAAATAAACTGAACCTTGGATCAAGCCATGTGACCCTAAAAACCCAGATCGAATTAGAATTTAGAAATGTTGGTTTTTGTGGAAGGAGGAAAACCAGAGTACCCGGCGAAAAACCCTCAGAGCGAGGATGCGAACCAACAACAAACTCGACCCGCATATGACGCCAGGTCCGGTATTCGAACGCGAGCCACATTGGTGGGAGGCAAGTGCTCTCACCACTGCGCCATCTCTGCTCCCCAACAAAACCCAGGCTCCCAGCAGTGTGTAAAAAAAATGTTTTCCACTTCATTTGTTTATAACAGTCTCCCGGTATTATCATATCCCCTATCTACCAGTCAGGGTTTATTTATTAATCACCTCTCTAGAGGCAAGGAGTATAGTAGCTAGCTGCGACCTGTCGCCCCACTCGGCAAGGAACGTTAGGGTGAAAGCTTGGAGTAATATAGGTGAAAGAAGACCAAACAGCTTTGCAGGTTTATTCGCTCGAATGATGCCAGTTTCCAGATCTTGAGTAATGTTAGATGAGTCCTCTTTTTCCATCTAAATAACAAATAAATATAACCTATTAGTAAAAATCTACTAGTATACTAATGCAAATGAGACAATCTGATTGGCTGAGCTACTCGTACACTATCAGCCAGTAGTGTGCAGTGGCTGGAGGTCGTCACAGAATTGCGGTTTCTTTTCGTTTCTACGAAGTTTCGGTGGATGATTTAGAGTTAATACTAGACAATTGTTATGATTTTTACTAAAACAATTAGATAGTATTGCTGCATATTTTTACAAGTTATGCTGTATTTGACGAGCCCTTAGCGACTAAATATAAACATAATTTACACTGTATGTTATCTATTCCTCAAAGACAACACTGAGTTTTCCCTTCAATCAGGGGGAACAAGTGCCGGTTTGGGTAAATATTTGTGGAAGGACCTGAAGAGTTTCCAAATCTTTTTATCCAATCAGAACCTGGAGCAAGCCCTCACAAACACTCCAAAAGCAATCGCGCCAGCAAATACGTTGTGTTGCTTAGCAACTTCGAGGAAGAACACTGCGAGCTCAGTCCTATCTAGGAGGCAGGATTTTGCCATCGACTGGTTCTTGTTCCCCCGACTGTCTTGAGCGTCAAACAAGGATAACTGTTTTCGTTTCTTTCAGATGGTCATTCGACATTGATTGTACTAAATAAACATTAATTTTCCAAACTTGGTTTCCATGGCAACAGGAAGATATAAAGTAATGTGTGCCACCTTACAGTGTGGATCAAAAAAGCGTGAACACTTTGATTTAACTTTGACATGATCAAACCACAGAAGAATAGTCAGGAAACTCAAATTTACACTTTGTTTTTGCCGAAAAGCTTTGCGAAAATCAAAATCAAAGTGTTCACTCTTTTCTGATTCGCACACTAAATCAACAATGGTTTTCAACTTAGCCTACCAGTACCTCCGCTTCTTTCTTTTTAAGTTCTGCCTGCACTTCTTCTAGTTCCTCCTGACCTTCATTTGGATCCATATCATAACCTTCTTTCAACATCTTAAGGCCGAAAAATATGAACAGCGCTGTTGATATATACAGTGTATATTTCCTTGGAATAACAGTTGTCGCATACCCCAGTACCGCTGATAGAATGGTCATCAAACCCAGCGCGAGCATAGCGCCAGTAAATACAATCGACCTGGCATGCCTCATCGACATAATGGCCGCAATAAAAAATGTCTTGTCGCCTAGTTCGGAAACAATGATGACAGATAAGGAGGCTACGAAGGCATGGATGAATTCAATGCTAGAAACGCCCCAGGATCCACCAGGGGCAGATGACTGCTTTGATAAAGGATCTTTGAAGACGGCATTCTGAAAGAGACCAAGCAGATGAATAGGTAACTAAGCAGTAGGAGCAACTATTTAACAATAATTTATTATTAAGGTGCTTCCCGGGGGAGGGGGGGGGGGGCACTCCCTTATATACGCTATATAGGTATGTGCCGCTGGACAGAGTATGGTTTTTTTAGCATTTTGGTGTGGAACTGGGTATAACAAGCGACATAACAGGGTATCAGTTTCCCAGAAGTTGGCATGAAGATCGGTTAATTAATACTCTGGAATAGGATATGTTAGTCAGACGAAACGAAACACGTAGGAGTATTAAAGAAGCTTTACAACTACAATTTCGCAGTGCTGCTTACTAGTTTAGCTTTTTGGGTTAGAAAAAAAAAATCATCTGGAACAGGGTATCTTTTTTAACATTTAGTCTGGCAAAATTAGTCTCGCAAAAATTAGCATCTTGTGGTCTAGTACAGGGTAAGGGTTTTTATAGCCCAGCGGCTCACCCCCACCCAATTTTTTTGGGAGTACCTCCTCCTCCCCCCCCCCCCCCCCCTACCCGAGGTGCTGTCCCCAGGGTGGGTACTCTGCCAACTATCACATGGGCACTCCAAGGGCAATACATAGAAGGCAACTACATAGCTAATCAGATTGTGGGTTTGCCAATAGTCAACTACATGGTTATACAGTCGAACCTCCACTAACTATTTTTACCTAGACTGATTCCATAAGTCGGTGTGTCCGCACGCTCCTTGGGTTACCCATGAGTAGCAAGCGAGTGGAAATAGCTACTTATGGAATCAGTCTATCATTCATTCTTTATTTTTTTCATCTTATGTTAACCTTGGTGTAAAGCAACACAGCATTACCGAGATAATAAACTGAAAGACTGAAAGACGGCCACCTCTCTATAACAGCCACCTCTCTACAACAGCCAGGATTTTTCATCCCGACCGTGCACCGATCCATACAACTTTTACTCTTATTGAAACCTCCCTACAACGGCCACCTCTCTACAACAGCCAGATAATTCTGCACCAGGGTGGCTGTTTATCAAGATGAATTAAATCAAGATATAAGCTTACACATGACGATCACATGTTGTATTATTGAATCACATGTACGATCAATACAATTTTTGTAGCATCGGTTTTTAGAAACTGTACATCTGCCATTAAACTTACACTAATAAATTGATCAATTAACTTAAATACACGAGTAGTGACGTTGCACTAGTGCCGGCACGTGATTAAACCACCGTTTATTTTATTTTATTTTTAATTTGTATCATTCGCTCAAAGACCAACATTGAAGAACACTTTATACGTCTTATATTAGCACGGCAAAGCAGAAAAAAGTTCCTTACCACTTCATCCTCAACTGGCTGTACAAAGGATACGGAATCTGAAGCCTTCATTGCACCAGAGGGATATTTTTCTTGGAGATTTTCCGACGAAGCCTGAAGAATTTTTCCAGCAAGCCCGTCAAGTTCATCAGGTACTGCCGCGCAAGCCAACGTTACGCGACACATTAAAACTACGGCGATCACTTGAAATAAACTCATACTTCCCTTACGATATGTCCCCATGTTTAGATCGATAAAAGAGGAATAATTTAAACCATTTGCTTTCGCGAAATGGTGTTTATAAAATATGAATTTTTGAGAATTTTTGCGCTTTACTTCACTTAAGTCAGCGGTTAACTTGTGTAACTCATGCGCAAAATTGAGAAACAAATTGGCGCGAGGGACGGGTGGGTCAGTATTATCAGCGATAGAAGTGCTCTTGGAGAGATTGGGTATAAAAAGTTTTAAAGGTTTTTTCAGTCAAACTTGTCCAATCAACGAATATCGATCAAACTTGTCAAAAAAAAAACTTGTCAGCAGTGGGACAAAATTTTCAAGCAAGCAAGTTAAGACTATCCTAGCCTGAGATCAGGCTCCTGAAGAAAATTTGCGAACGAAGCCAGCCGAGTCGCTGCCTGGGACGAGAACGAAAGTCGCTTTCGTTCTGCAGCGACTCCGCTCGCTTCGCTCGCAAATTTTCTCCAGGAGCCTGATCTCAGGCTAAGACTATCCGAAAGAGGTCAAAGAGGGTAGACAATTTCAGTTTCATTGGCAAGTATGACGTCAGTACTAAAAAATAATGACGTCAGTATTGAGATTTCACGGAAGAAAAAATTGTCAAAAACGCTCATGTTTGATCATTCTTCTCATCTCTTCCCGCCATTTTCCCGAATCTGTAACGTTGTTCCACGAGGCAGTCCACCTCGGGCATGATGGTGGCATTTCTCTGTTTTTGTGCGTGCAGGCTTCAGTCACCGGGGCAAAATGATTTTGAGTCTTTTAACTTTATACTTTCCTGCCTCACCCCTCACCCCTCCGCTTTTTTTTTTTCGCTCTTTTCGCCTTCGCGCTTTCGCGCGCTTCCCACGCTCTCGGAAAGGAAACGACTGCTACGCAGGCTAGCGTTGTCCTTTATCCGTGACCGGTGATCAATCTTAGAAATTCACCTGATTGAAAAACAGGAAAGAGCATGCAAAATTTAGTAATCGTGCCAAGTTTAAACGGCATGAAACCTGTAGCCTGTTCCAGGCATTCGGGATAGTGGGGAGCGCGCGCGAATCGCGCTTCGTCCCGCTCTTCGCGCTCCGCGCTTCAATTCGCGCGCGCTCCCCACTATCCCGAACGCCTGGAACAGGCTATGAAACCTGTTTCAAACGATGCATTTGGCTGCAACATTTGGCTGCAACATTTGGCTGGGTGGCATACAGCCATACAGATACGGACGCCTGTATACGTTTTTCCGTTCAATACTGACTCCGGGAATTTAACGTATTCATTTTATATTCGCTACAGTTACTAAAATGCGGGCAGAGTCGCTATCAATTGTATTTATAAGTTTTATCAGACTAATTTAATTTTCAATAAATGTATGCTAATGAGGGTATAAAGAAAGCCGACGCAAACACAGATCGCCCTATTACAACAATGTAGTTCTTAGATATTCCCAGTAAATGGGAATCTGTAGCCTGTAATTACAGCCTGGGGGGGTGGGGGGGGGGGGGGGTGGGTGGGTGGAGTAACTCGGGATTTAAAAAAAGTTCAATATTGTCCAACGGCCAGAGCAATCCGCGTGAAACTGGGCCCTAGATACGTCATGTTCTACTCTTGATCAGCTTCACACCACTTCAGTTCCTATTCCGCTGATCAGTTCTGATAAAGAGTTTCAGGAGAGCACGTTTTACAAGATTAAGTGCACTTAGTCACGAAGCAGCTAATCTAATTTAAAAGGCTTATTTTCGGCTCTGTCTGTTTGCTTTTTCAAAAAGAGTAGAAACTGAAAACACGAAGTACTACTCTTTGGGAAGTCATTATAGGTCATCATAGCCAAGCCGGTAAACTAGCCTGCCTTGTCAGCTTTTTATGTATGGGCGAGTAAAACAAGGTGACGCGGGACAAGAGTTTCCGCACGTCCTCTCCATCCGCAACATCCATAGGCATCTGATCTTCGCGACTTAGCGCTCTTACATCAGCGTTGCACCGTAATAAATACTTGACAATGTTAATGTATCCTTCGCTCGCCGCGTAATGCAAAGCCGTCAATCCTTGACCATCTTTCTTGTTCACATTCGCTCCAAGCTCGATCAAAGCTTTGACGCTCTTTAAATTGCCGTCAAGAGCGCACTGAGTGAGCGCGGTCATACCAGAGGCGCTTATGGCGTCTAGTTCAAATTCTCTTCCTTTTTTACGTAGAAAGTCTATCATCTTCTTCGCCTCGGTAAATTCTGAATCCAAGGAGTCCTTACTACAAGCAATTTGAAAGATTAAATCGAAAGGTTGTGGACACGATTTTACTCTGTGCACTTTCACTTTGCTTTTCTGTCTTTGTGTCGTTGAGGCTGCAGCTTCCATCACTGAATTTGCAATTGTGTCAATCTCAGAACGATACATTCACCAGGTAGAATTAAACCAGACTGAATCAGTAAACCAACTCTTTCCGCTGTTTTAAATTGTCAAGACGAAATGAGAGAGCTCATGTCTACAATGAAACTAAACTGACAGCTGTTGTTTCAGTTGATGTTAATCTGTATCCTGACTATCTGATGAAGTCGTGTCGTATCACGCGCTTTCAAATATCCGCGATCAATTATCCCACATTTCTGGGCGTACGTATTCAGAGCGCGCAATGTTTTAACTACGCCATCGTCCCCGAAATACTAGTTCAAGCTTCATTTTGAATCATTGAACGTTTTCTTCTCGAGAACATTTTGACCAAGGAGAACAAATTGATTTAATGTTTGTTTGTTTGTACAATTGAGTGTAATTCTGCTAATCCGAAAAGCAAACAAACTCCGATATTGTTTATCTTGGCTAATCATAAGCTGATTGGAAAACACAAGATAAAACCAGAACCAATTAACGCCAACAAGACCAACAAGAACTTCCGTTCTTGCGGGAAGCGAATTCCGTTTGCATACAAAAGTCGTATTCTTTTAATAACTGAACTTTGATCTTTAGTTGGAGATCTCAGCCATGCCGACATCAAATGACTGGTGATCGTTTTCTTGAACACCCTCGGGAAGAAGAAAAAAAAAGGTGGTCGCTTGGGGAATATATAAATACAGAGTTTGTATGAGCTAGAGTTCAAACGGGGTTTTGTCAAGGCGTGCGTAAGTAGAGCTGTCCGCTTACGAGAATGTCCGCTCAGAGAGCTTCGACTGTATTCAGTCATTTTTGTGCGGTGAAACAAATAAACGCGAAAGCGCGCTCGTTTCAACAATTAAACAAAAGAGGGACCGCTACGGTACGGAAGTACGTGAAGTGAGCTCAGCGTCGTGCCGGGAAACCTCGATCAAGATGACACGCAGATCAGATTTTCAAGACTTCACATTGATTTCTTTAGTCTTTATATCATTGTCGGACTGCTACACTGTTATCAAATTACCTCATCACATTTTCCTTGTACTCGCATTTGCTGGGTTCATGACTAGTGCAGTGTCTCTTTTCGTCTAGCGATTAGGCCTGTATAAATAGACAGGGTGTTTATATAGACAGACATTGAATCATTACCAGAAAATCGTCACGCGAAACTCAATCAACAAAACTATGAAGCAGAGTCCAGGCTCTTCAAACGCAAAGTAATAATTAGCCTTTGCACGCATTGCGGGCCTATGTAGTTGCCGTTTAAAATCTACAAATTTCCCGCGAAATACTGTTTATAAAAAGCATCTGGGGATTCCTTTATCCAAAATTCGCTATGATACAAATATGGCTAAACGAATGGGACGAACGATTTTTCGTGGTACGTGTTACCTCAGCCTGCCGTGTAGGGAGGCGCGTGCCATGCCTTCACGGAAAGGAAACGATCGCTACGCAGGCTAGTGTTACCTTTTCAGCAGTGGAGAAAGTTAAAAATAGCCTAACCGAGCACATGCAAGTCATAAAATGATCAAATCTCAGGCGGATCTTTCAGTACTGAATACTAATTAATTTTGATGTCTTGCTCTAATAAAGATTACTTACTTTCTAATAGAAAGACGCGTCCAGCTGCGTCCGGTCCCGCAAACATCATACTTAAACAGAAAATAGCCTTTGTTCTCCAACGGCAAAGGCGCCGCCTTCGAAAATTTGAAATTGAAATACTTGGTAAAAGTGTTAAAGGTCAACTTTGATGTTAGTTTGCAATAGAGACGCTTTTCTGCATTCAGTCACTGAGAGAGCCAACTGTACCTTCAAATATCGGTTTGATTGTGGATCAGAGTACCGTGACGCCTCTGGTAGTTCTTATTTCTCTACTTTTCCCCAAGTCCCTATCAAAAGCATCGCACTTTTTTGATCGTTTAAACCCGTTTGACCCGTTATCTTTGATAAGAATCTGCAGACTACGGCACGTTTCGTCCACGTACAGTAGTCCCTTGTATCGGTTATTCATTTCAACACACTTCATACGGGGGCTTGGCTTAAAATCGAGGCAGGATGCGGTATACTATAAACAGTTGACTACACGAAGCAGGAGTGTGCGGGAAACTATTGAAGTTTTAAAGAAGCGGCCTGAAAAACAGCAAATAAAACAATTAACCACCGAGGTGGAGGTGAATAGCAAACGTTATCCGGAGTTTGAGTAGTCAATCAGAGCGCGCGAAAAGCACTATTCACGTGTGTGGTATATGCTAACAAGAGTTAGCATAACTCTGCGGCTGACTATTGGCAAACTCGTAATCTGATTGGCTACACAGGTACCTACTATCATAATCGGAGAACATTTAGTGGTGAACAATAACGATTGATAGACGGCTCTCGGAGCGCGCGCACAGTTTTTTGTGCATTACAGCCAAAAAATATTAAACAAAACCGTCAATAAATCAGTTTTATCAATATTCTAGATCAGGAGCATATCACCCCGGAGCCTCTATCTGTACTGATTAATGACAACAGCGTAGTTACACCTTGGGCTATTTTTAGAATCATTCTCCCGCGAAAATATTTCCGTGTACATCCGCGGACAAAAGTAATAATTCGTAGTAACGACATTCCGCCGTTCTAGTTTTATTCCACGTTCCTCTCGTCCATTCTTGGTTTTATTTTTAATCTGAAACATGAATGACAACCTCGTCCTCGTGCTCGTAACGGGTGATTTTCGCGGCAAAAGTAATTCTAAAAATAGCTCAAGGTGTAACTACGCTGTGTCAAAGGGCCAATAAGGGAGATGGAGGCTCCAGGGTGATATGCTCCTGTCTAGATTTAATAAATCAGCCACTGGGTTATGCTAAAACAATTAGACGGCTCGCTCTCGGTTTCTATCGACTTTGATCAGTGTGTTGATAGTTGGTTCGGGGCTTCGCCCCTCGCCAACTATCAGCCGATAGAAACCTCGAGCTTGCCGTCTAATTGTTATTTCAGGAAGAGTTAGACTCCAGTAACTTTGCACCGTACCAAAGCAAAGCGGGATTAGAATGCTGTATTCTGACTGGCAGCCGGGTTGGTGTGAATGAGGCAAAAATTTACAGCGGGAAGCGGGATTGGATAAAAAGCCTATTTTGTAATTTTCCAATCAAATCAAAACTAACTTGGTCCCACAGACTTTCTCTCTTCTCTTTTAATCTTTTCCGCATCGAGAAAGAAGAAGCTATGAGAAGAAAGATATGAAAGAAAACCTTTGTAGCCTTGGGGAGTGGGTGGGAGTTGAAATCCCGGAGAAAAAAAATAGGAGAAGAAAGGAAAGGGACTGGGGAGAGGGAAAAAGTACGTTTCCTTCCTTCCCGCTTCCTCCCTTTTCCTTTTCCCCCTGATTTCCTCTTTGACCTCGTTTCCAGGAGAACGGGTCGAAGACAGTGCCTGGGAACGAGGTTTTACTTTCTTTCCAAATATGGTGACGTCATTTGGCTACGCTTGAGTGACTCCAACCAAAATGACGTCTGCTAATGGCGGGAACTGTTTAGCAAGCTGAAAATATCACGGTTTTATCCAAGGAAAATGCCGTGGAATGGTGAAAAATCTAATTACAAAAGCAAGATAAATGCCTAACTGTCACACTTGCAGGATTTGGTATGGGTTCGACGGCGAAAAAGGACAAAAGGATCGCCGACATTCTCGATGGTAAGACCTCGCCTCCGTTTGTCGTTGTGAGCATTTGTTTTGTAATTTATGCAAGGACGAACGATCTTTTTGGCTGCCGTGCGAGGCGTGATATTGAGCGATTTCTGCTTCATTCTCGCCTGGCTTATACTTATACAGTTTTAAGCCTTATATTAGCGAGAATCTGCGGTATTTAGAGCCAGGTTTGCGACCTTCCAAGTACACAATGGCTCTGTTCAGCGAAAGCTTTGGCGCGCTTGAATTCGTGACTGAAACGCAGAAAATAAGGCTTATATTCTTCTCCTTGAGTTTCTGTTGTGTTTCCGATCGCTTTAATAATATCGAGGGACGTATTTTAGAGGGAAGCTAAACGCAATGGCGTTAAAATACAGCTTGCAAATGTCGATCGGTGCAATTCCACGGTCGCTGAACGCGGTGGTACGGTTCGCATGTTTTGTATTGTTTGTTATCGGGTTTCAAACCATGTGATTTAACTCGGGAGGCAAATGTATTATGTATGAGATTTAGTTTTTGCCCAGAATGTTTCCTTGCTAGCACTACTGTAGTGGCTCTAATAAGGATCTGTAAGTTGTTTATTCATTCTAGATCTACGCCTTGCAATATATTGTACAATTGTGATAAAGATGTTCATGAAATTAGATTAGTATTATGCACTTGCGTAATTTCCCTGGGAGGCAGTAAATACGCGAAATATACCAGATGATACGGCTATATATTCCATTAGTCGAGTATATAAAGGTCATATTTAGCCGCCATAACATAATAAAGCGAAATTATCACCTTATTGCCTTACACACGTTTATAATATTTTTATGGAAATTTGTTGTGTTAAATTAGCATAAAATATTATCTCGTTTCCTCTTTCTGTTTTGGTTATTGCGTTACACTTTTAACCTGGTATCATCTTACAAATCGTCCACACCGGTCTCCACACATTACTTGATAGTTCTAGGTGGTAAATGATGTTGTATATTAAGAAAATGCCTCTGGTGATAATGTATTGAATTCTCAACACCTGTTTGATTGATTATACAATGATATCATGAGGAGATTTTAGATTCTGATCACTGCAGGGTCACTAGTTTGTTTATTTAGTGACAGAAAAGGTGTCGGGTCCCAAGTTCTAAAAAAAGATTTATCGACCATGATGTTGTAGAAACCAATATTATCCCTTTCACTCCCAAGAGTACTAAGTTCAAAACATTCTTAAAAACAAACAGTACCACATGAAAGTACTGCTCAATAGCTTTCATTTGAATGGTCACACACTAGGGTTTCATCCACAGACTCAAAAGTTAGAATCACCTTGTACAGCATAATAAACAGTACTACATGAAAGTACTGCTCAATAGCTTTCATTTAATAATAATAATAATAATAATTTATTGATTTATATAGCGCAAATATCAATATGAATGGTCACAGACCCAAAAGGTACTACCAGATTTATTGACCCAAGGTTTGACTCTGGGAGTGAAAGGGTTAAGTTGATTTCTGTTTGCCAGACTGGAATCTATTTCAACTGAATATTGCCTAGTTTTAACCATTCATACCGCTCTGCCGTTTCCAAGGATATTTTATTTGTTGTCTACCATTTCAAACCATGGTAAAGGTTTTAACCTATTTTTTAAAATGTGACAAAGCGTAACCCTAGCCCCCAAAAATACAACAGAAAGAAGCTCATTGTTTTGTATTTTTCTTCTTAGAAGACGATGAAGTGGATATAGATAAAAAAGCAAACAAGAAAGCCAAACAGGGAGAAGTGAAAGGGTAAATAATAATTATATTATTATCTTCTAAAATATATATTAAATATATACATATCTTCCAACAAACTGTATCCAAAGAGCTGTCAGTTTTAACATACAGATTGTAGTGAAACAGGGCAAGCTTTTATCCAGACAAGTGTCCACCTGGAAGTTGGCTTTAATGTTTTACCAGTAACAACTGTTAGCAATTTATTTGCTATAACAGTAACCATCAGTCATAATATCAAGTCAAAATCAAATGAATTCAGCCATACCAGATGTTATGGGTTAAAACCGGCCCTTAATGACAGCCATGATGAATGGGTAAAACAGTGGATTTGCTCAATACAAATCTATTGTTGCAATATCGAGATAAAGGATTGACTGTTTTTCTTAATTTTACAGGTTGCTGAGTTCAGTTATTGCAGATGAGATTAAAGGTGAGTTGGGTTGCCATAATTCTTACACTGCTATGTGAAAATTTGCTTTTCTAGGAGAGAAAAAAAAGGATATTTTGCAGGGTTCTCAGTTGGATTTTGATCAGGTGGTTAAAGATATACAGGGTTCTTGATAACGTTTAGGGTTTTCATCAACTGTTGCATATCAGTATACATGTGTAACAAGGCAACACATGGCCAGCAGGCAGTGTTTTAGATACATTTGTAAGAGAGGGTCTCAGGTCAAATAATACTCGACAAGGTCTGCTACTTGACCTGATAAATTAATGATAAACTTCTGATTTCATATGCGAAGTCCATATCTATTTATTGACCCGTTGCAATTCCTCATTGACATTGACAACTTCCCTTTAAAACTTATCTGGAACCCTGCAGTTGAACAGGTCTTCTTACAGCCCCTATTGCACAGCCGTAACACTTACTAGTGATACGTGTAGCACTCACAGGTGTCATGGGTTAAAGGTTACGGGTTCAACGGAGAACATTGAATATATATGGGTAACATGCGGCTACAATTAATTTTATTAGGTGCATAATTATTGTTTTATTCTGAAAAGCAATCATAACTGTTGTGGTTCAATTTTTTTTTGGTTTAAAATTTTTCAAACCAGTTTGATTTTTATTTTCCTTTGTCTAATATTTATTCATTACCATAATCTGAAACAAAGGAAAATAAAAATCAAACTGGTTTGAAAAAATTTAAACCAAAATAAATTTAAACCACAACATAACCATTAAATTGCCATTTATTTTAAAATAATTAACACACCAATATATTTAGAACTACACCTCCCCTACATCATGTCAATAAATGTTTCCATAGGATCCTCTCGTCCCCCGTCTCCTGCCAGTTTTTCTCTCGAGGGTCGTAAACCTGCAGAGGTGAGTTGAACGTGTAATACTAGTTTGGGGTTGGGATGCTATAGCTAATAAGTACTGTAGATTGAAATTTGTCCATGTCACATCAAGTTTGCTTCAATAATTATTGAAAAAAAACAATTCAATAGGCTATTACTGAGTTGCCTTTTACCTCTGTTTCAAAACGAGTCCTGGTGCACAACCTTTCATATGGAAATGAGTTTTACTCAAAAGTTCATTCAGATGCAAATCAAACTCATTTTCATATGAAAGGTTTCGTACTTGTTTTAGTGATATACAGTTGAAGCTCTCTATGGCGGCCACTTTGGGGCAGATTTAACTACTGGCCACTGTAGAGAGATGCAATAAGTGGACTGACAGTTTGACTGTACTATCAAAACAAAATGCTGTGAAAAGACAGAAACCTAGTACAAGAGACCTACTCGTCTTGCGAGAAACAAGACTCGTCTCGCGAGAAACGAGACTCGTCTCGCGCGTAGGTGGTTACTTACTTTTGAGCGGTACTGTACTAATTTCTAACACTATACAATCGTTGTTACAGATATTTCGCACTGACTTGATAAGTGCTATGAAGCTACCAGATCATCAGAATTTAACTCCAGAGAACTATATGACTATATCAGATCAATGGAGACAAGAATGGGAGCGAGGAGTTCAGGTAACGGAATTGCTCAACAACATTATTAACACAAAATAATTATATTCTTCTGCAGCTCGCATGCAAAAATCTTATACAGCTCGCATCATTTAACATTGTCTATGGCTATGATTTGTCTTAAGGTTTCAAAAAGCATGCGTTGGGTTGGCGTACTATCAAAACCGGCCCTAAGGGAGACAGTGGCACTATATACTTATCCATATATACTTATATAGTATACTTATCCAGCCTGGATAAGCAGTTTGGTTTAGAGTCCTAGTGCAGCAAATGTATCCCTGAACGTACAATGTTTGTGATTTGTTTTAAACACGTTTGATTTGTCTCCACCAGGTGCCCGTAAATCCTGAAGGTGTTTTTCAACCATCATTCAGGTGAGTGGTTCATAGTTAATTTCCTGTTAATCTGTTCCATTGTTTGTCAGCATAAAAGACTGGCTTTTTTTTACAGCTGTCATCAAGCTTTGATAATCCATCTTTTCTAAAACAGTTTTGTTGTTGTTATATTTTCAGACCAGTGGAAACCGTTGTACAAAAGAGTAGGAAACTTTAAGCTGTATGTATTTTCTCTCGATCCTGAATCTAATCTGTTAAAAAATGGCACAAGTTTAGTTAGCAATATTTATTACAGAGGTGGTGTTATGTAAGCAGATCCAAAGTGCTCTTCAAAATCATTCTGTAGGTTAATAAAATCGAACAGAAAAGAGAAAACTGTATAATTTATCACAGAACTAAAAACAAAATAAATACTAGAAATGAGTAGAGAAATAAGTTACATACTCGTTGAGTTGTCAGTGAGCCCCAGTAAAAGCAAGTGTACAGATACTATCAAAAAACCACTAGATCAGAGTGGTAAAACAGCCATTTCAAATTTGAGCTTGAGGGGACTGAATTCTTATCACATGATAGCCATTTTGTTGACCATGCGATCAGTAAAGTTGACCTTGCGATGATCTAATTTCAACTTGCATTTGCATCCATTCAAGCGTATTTTATTTCTTAACGGATGCGCAGCGAGCTAAAATTTGATCATCGCAAGTTCAACTTTACCAATCGTGTGGTCAAAAAATGACTATCACATGATAAGAATTCAGTCGCTTCAAGTTCAAATTTCAAATTACCACTCTAGTGGCTTTGATAGTACATTGATGGTGCATGTAGAGTTTGCAAAACTCAATCCGCTACTGTTATTATCTTCTCTTTGTTTGGAATTAAATTATCCAAGAATTCCTCCTGTTTTCACTCAGGAGTAGCAGATATTTGCTAACTATGGATTTTTTTTCTGGCTCGCAAACTGCAAAAACCACTTGCATTTTGCGAGTTGCGAGCGTAAATTTTGAGCCCTGCTTTAAATATGCATTTTGTTATTTTCAACAGACAAAACAAATTGCTTGTTACTCCAAGTAAAACAAGAGGCAGACCGCCAGGCTCAAAGTGTCCTTATGACCTGGGCAGAATGGATGTGGAATGGCTTACGAGCTTAAATAAATCACGGCAGAACAAGGGTCTCATGGAGTTAGAAGAGTCTGTGTTGGAAAAGGCTCTGGCATACATTGAGAACAAGGTACTGTACCATCAGATAAAAATAATATACGCAGCTGTTGAAAAAAAAAACTTAACTAAAATATTCCACCCTTCAAGTCAGCTCCAGTATGTAGACGCTTCCTTGATCAATCTAGCCAGCAACTTAAACTTACCTAGGTAAATTAAAGCCGCACTCGGGACAACAACTGGCCCACACTGCCGGAGCTTATCCCAGTTTCTGTAGCATGAATCTGACTAGGAGTAAAAAGTTTCTACTCCTCCTGGATGGGATGTTAGTCCATCGCATGTTACTCTCCCAGCATTTTGTTGTCGATACCCATTTGTATACTCCTGGTGGAGAGAGGCACTGCGAGAGTTAAATGTCTTGTTCCTAGAACACAAGACCAGTGCTCGAACCCGGACCGCATCTCCCATAAAAAAATTTATCTTTAGTGACAATCCATTAATTTTGTGAATTTCTTCCTAGTGTTACGACAACATGGGGCATGCTATATCCACTCAAGAAGGACTGAGTATAGAGTATGACGAGGGTGTGTGGCTGTGAAGTCTGCCAGTCTGTAAGTACTCTGTCAATTCAAATTCTCTTAACTAATGCTATGAGAAATGAAGCAAGATTACTAAGGAGAATTTGTATGTTGGTTTCAGGGTAGAAAGATTGAACCTTTTATACAGAGATGTAGATAATAGCCAGGACCTGGACAAATAAACGGGCTGTAGCTTGATTTTTCTGGTTGAAAAACCAAATTCTGATTAATAATACTGGGCTATTGCGAACAAAATTCCACAAATAGGAATTTGGAAATCATACCTAGGTCCCTTTCAGAGAAGGTGTATTCGTCTATGTGTAAAAAAATATTAATGTACATGTACATGTAAGCTCCCCAAAACTAGGGCAGTACAGTGAACTCTCTCTAAGGTGGACATCCTTGGGACCAGCTCTAGCTGTCCGCCTTAAGAGTTTAGTTGCAGACAAACAAGTTAAATTCGGCCAGGACAAGCCAGCCAGCCATGTCCGTCTTATAGTGGTGTCCGCTTTGAGAGAGCTGACTGTATTCATTGTGTGGTTCCAGAAAATATCCATACCCCCCCCCCCCCCACGGAAGACATTTTGGTTTTCACCCCCCCACCCCTCAGGAATTTCCGTTCCAAGGGGGTCTTTGATGACCCCCCCTCCCCCAGGAATTTCCAGTATTTTTAAACATGGACCCCCTCCCCCCCTCGGAAATTCCAAAAGGTTTTGTACCTAGTAAAAAAATGAAGACTCAGTTACGCAAAATATACGTTACAATCCGATCGCTTTCATCAACACGCACACGGCTAACAGAGTTTACAGAAAGAACAAACAATGAACGTGAATCACAAATTTAATCCAAAGAAAGAAAGAATATCTTTCTTTCCAATCAAAAATTTAACTTACTTGCTTAGCGCTTGCACGACGAAGGAAAATATTCGAAATCGTTCGTGTTCGTAACAAAGCTGAGCAACCTGGCTTTTCCAAGAAACAATAATGTCCAGGGGACCGGGAAGGAGTTTTTGGTCGGCCATTTTGATCCCGTTCGGTTCAGTTCGTGCTTGCAACTTCAAGAGACATTTTTTCTCATTTAGAGAGGCGGTAAACTCAGAAAATAAAAGATACATGAAAGAACAAGATGTTTTGGTTTATTTCAATAGCCAGAATGTTTGATTTGGCTTGGTTTCATTCCTCGAAAATAGAGACAAAGTACGTAAGTATTTCTTACGAATTTGTTGTGTTTGTTCAGAAGGGAACCCTCTGGAAAACAAGCTCTGCGTGAACCCCCCCTCTCCTTCGGAATTCCTGGGCCTTTAACCCCCCCACCCCCTCGGATTTCCAGTTGTCTTCCGTGGGGGGGGGGGGGGGATGGATATTTTCTGGAACCACACATTTGTAAAAGAGTATAATAAAGTTCCAAATTTCCCATCTAAGATATATTCAGTATTGCTGTGTTATAAAAGTTCTCAGTTCAAGATTTCTAATATTACTGGTCCATGCATGTTATTTGTGTTTTTACAGCCTGATAGCGAGGAAATGAACGAGATGGTGTTCTGTGACTCCTGCGACATTTGCGTTCACCAGGCCTGTTATGGTATCCAGAACATTCCAGCTGGTAGCTGGCTGTGTCATCCGTGCCGCAAGGGCGTCAAGAATTGCCACTGTGTTCTGTGTGCTCTGTCTGGGGGTGCGACAAAAAGGACCAAGTAAGTTGTGGCAATAGATTGGTTTTTCAATTTAGTGTTGTGAAACCAAAACTAAAGCAATAATAGAGCGATTTTATTGAGTATCGAAAGTAATCCGAAATTGGTTTTGCTTTACTACGTTCTGTGATTGGTTTAAAAAAACTTGCGCCACCTACTCAACCAATCAGATGCTAAACCAAAACCAATCATGGTTTTGGTTTTACGACACTCAAATGAAAACCGCTCTATTACAATGGCCGATCACAACAACCGTAAACAACAAAATGAACCAATGAGAGTTCAAAGCAAATACACCTAACCAGCGCCAAGCGCAAATCCAAATTGCGATTGGTTTCGGTTTTGCATCTGATTGGCAAAACCAAAGCAATTCCAGGTTACTTTGACGCCAGTCAAATTGCATCAGTTCCTTTTCCCACTTGTGAAAGAAAAATGATAGGTCCTGAAATAAGAATGTTTTCTTCTTTGCACCATTATTGCTCCTAAAATCAATTAAAGACAATGATATTTAGATCTCTCTAATTGATTTTATGACACAATTTACACGATTTTTGCTTACAACTGTCATATATGACTGTCATATTCATTAATTTTGTTTTCAGGAATAGCAAGGGCTGGGTTCACGTCAGCTGTGCGCTGTGGATTCCTGAGGTTGGGTTTGGAAACATCTCCAAAATGGAACCAGTCACTAGGATTGAAAACATTCCTGTAAGTTGAACTTTATGATCAAGGAAATATCCCTTTAATGATTTCTGACTCATCCATTTTCTTGTTACGGTAAATCTAATTTTGTTTTATCTAATCTTGCTGTTTATTAACAGGCCAGTAGGTGGAATCTAGTGTGCTCGTTATGCCGTGAGAAGGTTGGAGCCTGCATTCAATGCACAGTGAGTGTTGATTACTTAAAGGGACACTGTCCTGATTTTAGCATGATTTTGGGAAGCTCAGAAACATCTAGATCATAGGAAGTTGAACAATAATGGTTTGATTCTGTAGAATAGCACTCGAGAAATGACAGGAATCCATTAGCAAGTGAGGATGACAAACGACAGCGAGGATGGAAATGGATTGCAATATGGATTTTTGAAAAAACGACAGGATGTCAGTTTTTCAAAGTTTCAAGTTTGACTCGGAAATCTTTGAAATTTTGCAAAAATTGTGTTGCAGTATGGAATTTCTTGAAGAAGGGTAATTTTCCACTGGCTGAGTGAAACGAAAAAAGTGGAAAATGTTTTTCTCACACACCGCTGGGGCCTGGGTATAGGTCATGTGACCGGTGAGGTGGGCAGTTGTTTTTGTTGCGTCCGCCATTACTGACCTTCCCACCCACCCACCCAAAGAATTTCAGTAGTATTTTGTTGTATTTTCTAATTTCGGCGTTATGCAATGTAACTAATGTACAAAGCTTGTAATTTTGAAAGCTTCCCAGTTTTAGCGTGATATGTGTATAGTTTTTGATTTTACAATAAAGGTCAGGCTTGCGGCGGTCGGCTTGACATGGCTACCAGTGGTGTGTGAGAAATTGCTTTTTATCATTTAGTTGCAGTTTATTAAGTCCTTATTTCATAGATTTAGGGACCATTTTGTGCATTTATAACAGTTTTGAGCAAATACGTCGGGACAGTGTCCCTTTAATACAGTGTCAGTCTATCGTCCAGTAAACAGAAACCCTTGGGACCGGAATAGCTGTTTCCTTAGGACAGGTTTTTTGGCTCTGCCGGTGTTTGTGTGACAGGGACCAGTGTCCACTTAGTACAGTCAATACTCCCGTAAGCGGACACCCTCGGAAGCAGAAAAAGGTCTGCAACTGGAGCTGGCCGCTTACGGGAATGTGTAAATACAGAGTTTGTATGAGCTAGAGTTCAAACAGGGTTTTGTCAGGGCAATCGTAAGTAGAGTTGTCCACTTACGAGAGTGTCCGCTTAGAGAGCTTCGACTATATCTTGTATCTTCCTCGCATATTTCCAAATTTAAACTGAATATTTCAACCTCCAATCACAAAGTCAAGTTATTGCAGGTGTAATTTGTATTTTTTTTTGTGCATTTTTTTTAGGTTAAAAGTTGTGTTGCAGCTTTCCATGTAACATGCGGGTTCAAACATGGTCTTGAAATGAGGACTGTTTTGGATGACAATGCCACAGATGGTGTTAGACACATTGTAAGTGTTCCATTACTCGCTTGCTTACGTGTTTCCTCCTTTCCGAGAAAGCTTGGGGTGCGAAATGGAGCAAGTCACGCCTCAAGCTTATGCTCCTCTCGTGATTTAGGAGAGGAAATTACTGCTAGCTAGCTGCCGGTCACTCACTTGCTCGCACACTCACTCACAACCCAAAGAACCCACAAAGGGTCCTCCAGTGAAGTGTTTGTGGTTCTTTGCCCATCGTTGAGCTGTTTTGTCCATTTCAAAGTTGTTGCTGTGTTCCTTCGGTGCTCTCTGTCTTCTTCTGTCCATCTACATCCTATCATCAGCAATTACAGGAATTAAAAAAATAATGTGACCATGGCCACGGCACCTTTTATGTCACTTGCATGACATGAAAATAAAACAAATGTTATTTTTCTTCTGTAGAGTTATTGTACCAAGCATAGCCACAAGAGCAAGTCACCCAGCAAGAAAAGCAAGGAAGATGACAGAGAAACTGCAACCTCCTCTGAAGATGCAGAGAATATACGACAAAAGAGGTAACCTCTAAAACATACCTAGATCATTGGAAACCCAACAATAATGATGTGATTTTGTAGAACAGTACTCAACAAATGACAGGAACCCATTAGGAAGTGAGGATGACTAATGACAGCGAGGATGGAAATGGATTGCAGTCAGGCTAACGTTTACAAAGGAATTTTAGCATAATTTTTATAATTTACTCTTTGTAGATTGAAACAGATGGAGGAAGAGTTCTACAAGTTTGTCAGTGCCACCGAGATTTCCAAAGATCTCAACCTTCCTAAGGAACTGTCCATTAAAATACACAAGTTTTGGGCGCTAAAGAGAAAGGTATTGTTGTATTCCTGTTAGAGAAAAAGATATGCCAATGTCAATCAATGTTAGAACTGGCTTGCTTTGGTTTTTCTTCACTATGCTCTCTGATTGGTTCGAAAACTTGCACCTCTTTCTTAACCAATCAGATGCCAAGCTAAAACACAATAATGGTTTTTCTTCACTATGCTCTCTGATTGGTTTGAAAAACTTGCACCTCTTTCTTAACCAATCAGATGCCAAGCTAAAACACAATTATTGTGACTCGGTCGCACGCGTTTTCCCGAGCTTGGCGCTTGTTATATGTTGTTGCTTCGAGTTCTTATTGGTTCCTTGTGTTGTTTCCGTCTGTTGTGATTGGCCAGAGTGATTACTTTGGTTTTGGGTTTACTACACTCAGGCAATGTAACAACCTGCTCTAAAAGAAAAACAAAACTTTTATTTTCATTAGGCCCAAGATGATGTTCCACTTTTGCCACCCACTCTTCAACAGCAAGAAAAGCTATCTGGAAAACAGGTCAGTGAAATAACAAGATTGTATTTATACTATACAGGAAAATACGACATATTGTTGTCACTTCGGTATAGTCTTAGATAAGCTTTATACGACTGTTCTGTTGTTTTCACTGTTTCAGTTGTTGTAATGTTATGTATTTTTTTCAGGGTGCTGTAAATTCGTCCAGCAATCTACAAGTGCAGCTGGAAAGAATTGTGAAACTTCGGTGTAATCTTGAGAAGGTGAGGCTGTGGAATTGATTCATGAGTATATTTTCTCTTGATTTTAATGTAAAGGGTAAAGAGCACATCCTGGGGTTATACAATGGGCTATTGCATTTAACAGCCATGCCCTCTCCTCGGTTGAGCGCCATCACTCGTTTTGCACCCCCTGCACTTCGAGAATTGTGTGGAAATGAGACCCAAGTTGTCATATCGTAAGCATGTCGCCTGCTAGAGTGTGTGCAGGTATTCTTTCCCTTAGTTCATCGAGCAAGAAGTGAAATATAGCGAGAGGAAAAAAATTCCGCCCCTCCCCCTATTTCACTTATTTTGATGGATTAAGGGAAAGAGGGACTGCTCGTTGTCAAGTCGCAGCCGACAATAATATTGTTAGCAAAAATCGTACCGTAATCGCCCTTCGTGCATCTGTTTGTGTGTATTGTGTTGACACTTTTTCTTTTCCAGTTACGTAACCTGTGCTACATGGTAACCAAGCGAGAGAAGATGCGCCGAGAGTTGTACCGAGCACGAGAGGAGGTCTTCTGGCAGGAGCACGCGGTCATGACAGACGAGACTTGTGACATGGATGAGGAAGCAGTTCAGTCGGTACTCACCATGTGCAAAGACAACTTCAGTGGTGACGGCAGCTTCCCTGCCACCGGTGAAGGCGGCGGCAGTGGGGGTGGCTGCGGTAGCATGGCTGGTTCACTCTCTTCCAGAGTTAGCAGTACGGTGGAGTCTTCCAGTACTACCAGCAGCTCTGGAGACTGCTCCAGTACAGAGCAAAACTCAGGGGTGGAGGAGGTGACTCTGACACCACCAAGAGGAGTAGGGGTGAGGCTACTGATGAAGGAGAAACCCGGGACAGCAACGCAGAGGAGTCTCTGATCACATCCTCCCCAGCAATGAGAACTAGAAGAAACAGCTATCTTGTTAGTCAGGTGTCCTGGTCTAGCCAATCAGCAGATTCTGTAGCTGGCTCTAGTAAAGAACCGGAGAGCACAGCGAATAGTGACAGCGACACTGCGACTAGGAAACGAAACTAGAACTAAGACACAAAGCTTATGTGAAACTATTGTGACCACGCCCAAACGAGTGCTGCGGAACACAATAACAGAGTTGAAAGAAACCACTGTGGATCAGAGCAGTCTTGCGCACAGCTCGTCCGGGACACCGCGGAGACGACGGACTCGACACATGTCATTCCCAAATATTGCAAAGGAAACGAAAGATGATAGAGATAGAGAAGCAGTTGGGACATCTGAGGAGGAGGATGGTGTGGTGTGGCGCGAAACCCGTGCACGATTGTCTCGGACAGGAAAGGTGTCAAAGAAAGCGATGCAGCTCAGACCGGAAGTGAAGATAACTCTCCGGTGAAACCAGAAGTTGACGAGAAGGAGAGCCGTAAAGAAAACGACCCGGTCAGACCACAAAACATGGTTGAACTCAAGAGAGCTGGAAATACAACGAAGGGGTTAAACGGAAACGCTCGAAAAGCACAACAGCGATGGATGATAACACCAGAAATAAACAGGCTCGTATTACAGACTTCTTGCGGCGAAAATCTCCCGGGCAAAAAGAACTGAGGTCCCCTAAATCATCGCGAACAAGAGGAAACAAGAGGAACAGCGATTCTGAAGAAAGCGATCAAGTTAGAACAGATGTAGATAATTCCAAACGCGTTCCAACACCGAGATCGTTTAGTAATGGCAGGGAAACCACAAATGACAACAGTTCATGTCCTCACTGTAAACTCCAACACGATAAACTATCCAAGTGTAGCTGGCGTTGCAAGGAAGGGAGCCATACAGCGGAGTGCGAGGATAACTGGAACAGGAGGGAACTCCGAGTACGAAGCTTTCAATCTCCCAAGTCTCGCACGCGATGTTCAAATGTTGTTTCTCCCAAGCCACACTGTTGTAGTAGTCTTATCTCGAAGTTCTGTCATACAACAGTTACATGAAATTCATAGATTAACTCAGGCTTTATATATTTGATTGTCGGTTGAAGAGTAGTCTCCTTCGCAGCCGTTATTTGGATGGTCACGCAACACGGTCACGCAATGCTTTTCCTGAAGCGTTGCGTGACGATCAAAAAGATGGCTGCAAAGGAGGTTAAACGAGGAGAGATCTGGGAGAGACTCCGCACCCTGTATTACTCGTATCCAGTCTCTCCTCGACCAACAACAAATGAGTAAAGATTGGGTACAAGTTTTGGATCAGTTCAGTTGAAAAAGGATTGTTGGGAAACGTTAGTGAATATTATTATCAAAATTAACTTAGAAGTGTTCTAACTTCTTTCTTTTCTACTGAACGTTGAAGAAATTGTCAATATTTTTTTTAAACTCTTGTAGAATATTATTGTAGGTTATATCTTGTCTTCTTCCTGGATGGATTTGTTCAGTCTAGTTCAAATATTTAGAATCGTAACCTTGATGTAGCGTGTAGCTGTCTCCTTCGTATTTGGTTCGTCACGCAACGCTTCTCCCTCAGCATTGCGTGACTACCCGGCTTCAACCTCAGCGTTGCGTGACGACCCAAAACGGCTGTGGAGGAGATTATTATGTAGCCATTTCTCGTCAAATTTAAGTAGAAACTGTGATCTTGTCAAGATTTTGGTTCCTCTTCATATAATCTAGTCGAGTTTTTGATTCTTTCTCCTGTGCAACCACAGGTAGTCCAAGCTATTAGTTTGTGTCAAGTATGTGTTGAAAATCTGCATCATGGATCAACGATGATCCATGATAAATAATACTTTCTTTCAGTTGCACGATGACTGTCGTACAGCTGTTCATTTTCTTCCTCGACAGGCTGTTCTATTGTTTATTTTGGCACTGGAATACCCCGGACCCCGGTCGAGCGCCTTGCGTTACACTTGGTAACGCTAGGTATAGGACTAGGCCAGCATAAGGCCTATTAATTTTTTAATGGTCTTGTTTACGAAACGAAAACAAATCCAGATCGCTGGATAATTGTACACGTGTTGTGTTCCAGTTGGATTTATTTGCCGTAACTTTGCAGCTGGGTTTGGGCTTGGTCTGTTAATAGTTGTGTGAAAGAATAAATTTTCTGTTGATACTATGACTCGACTCTTTTTTTAACGCCAAACTTGAGTTATTCTAGCAGGCGTAATAGCTACGCTCTCTGATTGGTTGGAAAAACTCGCGCCACTTTCTCAACCAATCAGATGCCAAACTAAAACCAATCGTGACTTGGTCGCACGCGTTTTCCCGCGCTTTGCGCCGGTTAGACCGCCTGTAACGTTTATTTGCTTCGAGTTCTGATTGGTTCCTTGTGTTGTTTCGTCTGTTTGTGATTGACCTGAGTGATTACTTTGGCGCGAGCGTATTATGTTAGAGCAGAAGCTTATCACCTAGGTGATAAGCTTCTGGTTAGAGTGAGGACCAGTGAGTATTTAAAAATGTGCCAACCAGACATCTATCGTCCGATGAAACAATTTCATGATTGAAACTGTCGAAACAATTATGAAGAAAAAGTACCGAGAATAGATTATTGGTGAAAACTGTGTAGTAGGGGACTGGAAGCCGGAGTACAGGGGGCGGGAAGCGGGATTCCTAAGGTGGCGAGGAATACCCAGGGAACCGGGAGTACACTGTCTCCCCACCTTCACTGTCTACCACGGTGCTGCTTTTTTGAGGAAAGAAAAATGCACTTTGAAACGACGACTAGCTCATCTAAAGGGAGAGGGAGGAGGGGTGTTCGACACGAGCCTATTTTTTTATTTTAATTTTTATTTGTCCATTATATTACATTTACACTAATTTGCTAGTTGATATTAGCGCTTCGTGCTCCCTCGCTCCGTCCCATTTCTACGCCTGCCACGCAGGCTTATCTTTTTCTAGAATTAAAGGAAGTATGAATTCTGAATTAAAGGAAGTGTTTCTTCACGATCAAGAACTGTCGAGAGAGAAGCGACTGAACATAACAGTCTTGTTTGCCGTCACACTGGTGCCCCTCTTTTTTGCGCTTCAATAAAAAGCCAAATTTCAACTGTCTCTGGTCGCTAACTCCTGACAAGCAGCTGAGAAATAAAGAAAAGCAGACAGATACAAGACGGGCATTTGCATTTTTTTCCGACACGGAGCAAAACACCTTGTGCTTTTGTAATCCATTTTAATCGTTAATCCTCCCAAATCTCGACCATGTGTGCTTCTTTTATGGCAGTTTAAAAAAAGCTATTCATTATGATTTTGGTTTTGCAGGCCCGCCCTTTATATCTGAAAGTCCTCCCGGCCAGCCCCCTCCCCCCCCCCCCCCCCCCCCCCACCCCCGGCTGATCTCCGGTTTTCCCGGCACTTTTTTGTGCAAATTTTCTGCCTTCATTTATCTTTAAAATTCGCGTTACTATGACAAGGTTCTAGCTGCGAAATCATTTTCACTCTTTTATAACGCAAGGTTTGTTTGTTTTTCGAAGGCATACGACTTAAAAGTCGTATAATATTAAAATCCTTTTTGCGATAGATCCACAAGTCCACACCCCTGGATCAACATTATTCTGTCAATCATTTATTACACTTCACGGCAGCACTGCACAGATTGCTTCTTGTACAAACAGGATAACAAATCTTTTGTTTATTAATCGCGGATGATACTAATCCGAGAGTCGCTTGGTGTCCGCATCTTCTTCATTTCTCATTTTACAGCTCAACTACGTCCTTAAAACACCATGACCTGCAACACATCCGTGACAAATTCGTGCGGAATTGGAGGCGTTTGCGCTGAGACGACCGCAAATCTCAGTTCTTGTTTCTGCAGTGCGGGGTATATGTTGAACGATGCAGGTCTTTGCGAGGTACCAAACACGCCGATGGCCTATTCTGCAGTGGCGTCTTTTTGCTGGCTGTGCTTTCTTCTCGTTTTGGGGAAGTTCCTTCGTCTTTACATATGGATCTTCCAGAAGCTCTACCTTCCCGCATCTGTTATCGGCGGTCTTATTGGGTTAATCGTCCTGCAAGTTGTTCGCATCTGCAATGAAGATGTCTCCGAGTTTATCGCCGTGAATTTCACCAGAGGATGGTAAGCCTCCCCTAAGCCTCTTGTATGTATTTTGCAATTTTGTGTGAATTTAGCTCACAAGCGTGAAATCTAAGACAACTCCGGTCCCCCGGGATGTTTTTTTTGGGGGCTAAAATAAAATCGCAATCAATCGGAAATTACAAAGCTCGATTTCGACCCCTTCGTGGCGGAACGTGTAAATTACTAAAATTAAATCGATGCCTTTTTCTGCCAAATCAAGATAAAAAAGATTGAAATATTGAAAGTTTATCCTTTTACAAACATGTATCATGCCGAGTTTATATAGTTTACAGATTTTGTTTTCATTGCCAATCAGCACCTGGCGACAAGTAGCAGGTGTTTTTCGCTGTCGTGCACATTGAAATGTAGTGTTGTACACTTTGATCACTTCTGAAAATTATTTCTCTTCTCTTGGCCGGGCTGAGGTTGGGGGGGGGGGGGGGGGGGGTGGGGGTCTGAAAAATAAAATAACGATAACTTATATTGTAAATATGGAGGAGGAGAGGTTGAAAATCCGGACATGCTATGCATAATGCCAGACACAGACCACATAAATTTTATGGCAAAAAGAAATCAGCTGGGCCTGCCCTTTTACTCAGGGTCCCAAGTTTTTATCCCGGGCCACCATGCAAGTCTGGAAACACACTTGACTGATTATATTTTTTCTTGCTTTGTCGTTTAGGTACAGCCTGGCAGGATTTCTCATCAACATTGTGTTCTCATCGTTATTTCCTCGGCACTCAGATCCCTAACGTGAAAGTGATTTGGACACAGGCTGGGCCACAGTTGATGTAGCGGCATGCTCATCGCATGGGGACAGTGGATTGTCGCACTTGTTGTGACTGGTGCACTATTGGTAAGGAGAAAGCAGCACTAGTTTTACAAGGGTGCGCATATTATTAGAAAACACTTGTAACTGTCTAAATGCTGCACCTGTGATCACGTTACATCGCCTGTTCCCCGATTTTTTTGAGGGAAAAGGCGTGCGGCGACACAGGCTAGCATTCATCTAAATGCATGCACTGGCCGCAGATTACTTGAAATTTGGTGTCATTCTGCGCCACCACTTTGGCCACATTCCAGCTTGTCCCCCCAGCCTTGCTCCACTCTTTCTCGACATTGGCATGGACTACAGCTTATATGAAGTTATTTACTTGGTGTTGCTCCATTCTTTTGCAGATGCCAGTATTTGGTGTCAGCCCATTGTTTGCGACCGTTCTTCCTGTGGGGTTTGCAGGAGGTCATGGGACAGCTGGAGGACTCACGCAAACATACAAGACGGTAAGCCTGTTGATGTTATTAGGTGCAGCCAGGACACCGTCATCTAATCATTAAAAAATCAGACTGCAAGCAGTCTCTTTTCCTATCTTTCTGGGGTGCGAGATGCAGATTCATGATCAAGTTCCTCCCTCCCCCCAATCTCTCTTCATTTTTACAACTAATTTGCGTAATTCATGACATGTCCGCTCACGCCCAAGGATCTGAGGAAGACTAGAAGACCGATTCCTCGCAGTCTATTTAAAAATCTATTGTGTTGTCCCAACTGAGCTACGAATTATAGGTCGAATAATGCCAGTTTGGAGTTTTCCTTTCATTAAATTATTTTATGGTTTCAGTCTTGGATTTCCTATGGCGGAGAATTTTGGATTGCCAGCCGCCACTCTCGGACTCGTATGTCCTCAGTTGATTTGTGGTGTAATGTGGTTAAGCATTGTCCAGTCCTCGACAGGGGGTGGGTGAAAAGAGAAAGGATTGAACTCTGCTCCAGGAGGTCAAGATTATCCCATTTAGGTGGGTGAATAGTGCCTTATAATCATTTTATCCAACACATAGAGACAGTTGTTTCGATCGCGACTTTCCAGACACCGAGAAGAGAGTTGAAAATCTACGTGCTGCGGAGTACATTTTTGACGAATTTGAGGTATTTGGAAATGTGCTGAAACATTGTTAGTCAAGTGTTTGATATACTTTTCGCAATCAACATTAAACTAAGGATTAAAGCGAGAAATAAGTTTGATGAATTATTTTATGAGTTTGAGAAGCATCTTGAAAGTTTGAACCTTGTGGGAAAATCTAAATCTAATAACTCACGCCATTTAGCCTAGACCTGCACAATAGCATGAAATTTCTGACAATGCTCCCCCCCGCCGCCCCCCTCCCCGGCATAATTAGGCCATAAATTAAATAAGCCCATAACAACGAACCTTTAGAGAACAGAAATAAGCCTTAGGGGTGGACCATTTAACTTCTGAGGGGGGGGGGGGGTGGTGGTGGTGATTTGGTTATATGTTGCAAAAAAAAATTTCAAACCCTTTTCATGTGTCAATAATTTTTTTCTCGGGGGCGATAATATTTTTTTTTCTGAAGTTTCATGTGTCAGCCCATCAGGATAGTGTCTTGGCAGGAAATCTTTTTCGGCAGTGGTTTATGATGCCATGAATTTTTTTTTGGGACAGTGTGCTTACAGGATATGTTTTTTCAGAATCTCCTCTCCCTGTACGGAATTTCTGGACGCCAAATCACCAACGCCCCTCCCCCCCCCCTCCATCAGACGTTAAATGGTCCATCCCCTTATCTCATTGCATTTCTGCATTTCACTAGGGGTGTGTGTATGCACAAGTTGGCAGTCAGACCTCTGCTGGAGTTCAGACAGTGACGAGCAGGCTCAATAGATGTGTTGGCGTTCCACCTGTCATTTGCTAGGAATATCCATGTTGATTGGTTTATGGATTAAGCAGGGACTGATTGGCAATCGAAAGCACTCTTCACAGACACACGCTGTGAAGGTCTTAATTTTCTCTCCGGTGTACCTCTCTTCCCGCTGTGTATGGCTGGCGGGGATATCGTCATCAGGTCCAGGACATGATTTTTTATCTTGTTTCATTATTGGGAGGTGCGGTTAGCTAATCTGGTTAGTGCATTAGAGCTTATGGATTGAGTGGTCCTTGTTCACGTCCTCAGACCAGGGTCCCTATTGGTGTTGTGTTCTTGGGCGAAGAGCCCTTAACTCTTCACAGTGCCTCTACTCACACGCAGATAGTATAAATAGATTACGCAAGCGAACTATGAGCCAAAGAGAACCTGACAAATTTCTAGGGAGAGGGGAAGGTTTGGGGGGGGGGGGGGGGGGTTACGCTGGGAATGTAGTGGCATCTCATCCAGGGGGGTGGCACATCCCCCTTTTCATCTTCATGCTACAGAAGCTCGGGATAAGCTGCGCAATGTGGCACTTGTGGCAAGTACATGACTTAACTAAGCTAAATATACTGTGTGGTTTGCAGAAAATTAATATAATTATCGCAGCATCCCCCCCCGCCCCCCTCGCCCGCCCCCCCGCCCCCCCACACACCACACACACACACACTCCACAGAAGTTTTTTTGGTTTGATCCCCCCCCCCCCCCCCCCCCCCCCCCGGAATTTCCAGTTTAGTTTCATACTTTTTTTTGAGAAACCTCTCAACCTCAGAATCTAAGGGTGGTATGGATAATTTTCTGGAACCACCGTGCAATGTGTTTTCTGATCTTTGGACAAATCGTCTTCCCTTCAGCTTATTATTTGAGAGAATCCAGTAGCATTAATGAATTGATCGATGCATCTCTCATGCGAACGCATAGCATCATCTGCGTTAGATTTCCTCAATCACGTCAGCTGTCGCTACAGTAGATGTCTTCTGCTGTTGCTTGTGGATATCGCTCCTCTGCTAATCCTGTGCGCTTGTGGTTTTTATCTGGAACTTTGTCATGTTGGGCGTTCTGTCACGATTCCTCTTACCAAAACCATTGGTATGTCAACTTGATAGAAACAGAATACCGTAAAATAAAATTTTGTCATGATAATGAATTTTTTAAGGGAGATCAAAAGTGGTTTAAAACATTAGCAGATTACATGTAAATTCAAGTTAACTTAACAGGAGATTTTTAAGTGGGGGACCTGAGAGAGGTGTCCAAAAAGTGGTGGGGACAGGACCACGAGTGAGTATCCAAACGAGGTGTCAATTTATGTGATGTGAGTTGTTCTGCCACAGTCTTCAATCTGTAACAAATAAAATAAAAAAAAAATATGTGGAGGATATTTTCATTAGTTTCACAGTGATTGTTTGAAACCATACACCTGATGGGTCCCCACCCTTTGTAGACTTGCAATGTAGAAATCATACCCCCACCCACCACCCCCAGTGTCACAATCCATAAATTAGCTATAAGAAAATCAATAGTAAGGGTAAATTCTCGCCCCCCCCCCCCCCCCCCCCCCCCCCCCCCCCCCCCCCCTCATTCCCTTGGAAACCAATGAATGACAATCCAAAACAGTTTTAGTGATGTGAACTTAATTTATGCCTAACTTAAGTGGAGTGGGAAAGTTTATATATATTTAGGCCTGGCAAACTTGGGTTTCTTGGTAATAACTTTGAAGTTTCTTTCCTGTGTTAGGTTTGAGAGAGCAATCGCTGACTTTGGAATGAATACAGGTGTTATTGCAACAGGCTAATTCTCTTACGAATGGTGGAATCCTGAGTGTCGCACTCCTGTGGCCCGCTGATTTTTGCCTTCAAACAGCTTCTTCACTCACAATTCATGGGTGGCGGGATCTGGACCTGCCTGGCGCCATACCCTTGCTAAGTATTCTGAAAGTAAGAAATCATTGGGTTGTAAGTTATGAGTAAAAACTTGTTAAATCAGTTACTCGGTGGTGTTGGCAACCTGTGCTAGGGTGGGACCCAGGAGGGAGCTGGTTGTGTATGCCAGCAATTCAACCAAGGCTGTCACACCACAAGAGTGGAAAAGAGAAACCTTCCTGGGAAGTAGTGACAAGGGGGGAAATGAGTGAAGCAAAGCACAAACATGACAACCTCATGCTTAATGTGTTGGGTCAACCCCACCCCCAACCCACCCCACCCGGAGACACACACAGCATACCGGGACCCAGATCAGAGCACAAGAGCTACTTCCTTGTCGTTTTAACCCTGGGTTACAAATTCAACCATCATCCTGAAATACAATCAAATTCTCAAAACTGGGGCCTATAAAGAGATGTATGAGACCAATATGTTCTGAAAAAGGGAACCCCAATAAGTAAAAATATTTCAATCAATAATTTATTCATCAAATGCATGTTATTGAAAAAATATTCCAAAACCTGTAATTTTTATTTTTAATTTATTTTCAGCATCTGGATTGTTACCATCATTGCCAGCAGTTGTATTCAGCCTGTGGCTTTTTAAGCTTCTTGTAAGTCTTATGATCAGATATTTTTTTGTTGTGGATGTACGATTAATTTTGTTGTCCCACACCATAGAGTCACCTACAGTATTACAAAGTACTTTGAACAGTGGAGATATTGTAGGGTAACCTGGGATTAACATTAACGGAAACAAGTAGCAGTTAATAGCATACATAAAAATATATTGCCGCTCAGGCCAAACTGGCCACAAACTGCTGGAGTTTTATCCCAGTTTCTGTGGCATGAAGCCGACTAGGAGTAATTGCTACTGGATGGGATGCTCATCCATTGCAGGTTACCCCCCAGCATTTTTCACCGGTACTCATTTATACCTCCTGGCTTGCCCAAGAAACACAACCCACAATAACCCTGGCCAGCGTTCGAAAACCTGAAACCGCGGCTCAATCTGGAGTCCAATACGTTAACCATATTTAGGCCACAACATCTCCCACAGTTAATAGCAATATACACAGTATATCAACATAATTATTACTTGTTTTTCTGTCCAGCTTCTACTTCCGCAAGGCGGTACACAGGGAATGCAGCTGTAGCTTTATGCGCTGTGGAGAAGCCAGGATCTTTCTCCAATCCAGTAGACTATCAGAATCTCCCAGGAAGAGAATCAAGATCGCGAGGAGAACCAGGAATGGTCTGGACTGTCAGTTGAAAAGCCACAAGATAAATAAGATGTAAACATAAATAATATGTGGCTTATTATTAACTAAGCGAGAGGCCGGAATGGTGATTATTTACTTCATGTACGAGGGCTGGACAGTGCACAAATATTGACTAGATGTCATCGCTGGGAATGCATGGGATGGGATCAAATTTGATGAGAGGCTGAGACAGTGACAAACATCGCAGGCATATTGTGCGGTCCATACCCACACCAAGGAAGGCATTTGTTAATTCTGAGGGGGAGGGGGTCCTCAAAGGCCAACATTTATAAAGTTGAGTATGAAGCTAACTGGAATTTCCAGCAAGGTCCAGGGAGGAGGTTGAAGGTTGAACAAAAACCTTTGGGGTGGGGGGGGGGTATGGATTTATTTTTTTCTGGAAACCACACATTCTGGAGGCATCAGAGAACCAGCTGGCTTTACAGTTTTCTGTATTAAAATTTATGAAATAAACAAGATAACCGCAGGGCTGTGATTGATTGAAAGGCCAGTTAGCGCAATTCTGTGGGAACCTAGGAATTAATTAGGAACGTTTGTTTTATATAAGAAATATAACACCAGACAGTGCACCGCGGCTGGCGCTTCTTTGGGAGAACTTGAAACAGCTGTTAGAGACACTTGTTTACGGCTCTGCCTTGTTTCCACACCTCGTTAATTTTCTGTATTTAGGTTTTCTGGGTTTGTGGAATTTGGAAAAGGAAACAAATTGGGGGGGGGGGGGTCATCATTAATATATAAAATATAAATTAATATAATCTTCTCTGGTTGAGAACAAGGAAATAGTTTAATAACCAAATTGCCTTCTCTGAAAAGGAACAATATTATTATGGGAGTATATTTTGTCCGAGCATTTGTCTAGTATACAATATACATTTTGTATAAATTTTAATAGCAATCCTATTAAATTAGTAATAGTAGTAATAAAATGTATTCATCTAGCTTGATTGTGTAATGGTCAGAATAGCTTGCGAATGAATACGGATTGTTGGGCTGTTGTTTCAACGGCTTGTTGTTTGATGCCACCGCATGAAACAAGAGCTGGAACGTATCCGTCGGTCTGCGTGCAGGCTAGGGTTCGAGTAGTCTTCATAAAAACTCTTGCGACTGTCATTTTGACAAACCTTGGTGACATTCTCTTTAGAGTCAAATGAAAAAAATGGTTTGTTGCAATAGAATATATTGTGACGATATTGTTAAGTCATGTAATAGTTATAAGTAAACTTGTATACAAAACAAGACATTAGTGTTGGTATAATCAATAAAGTTGGCTATTTTCATATAATCTATTTTTTAATGTATTCATTGGTACCGATTTTTTCTCATACAACTATTTTAATAATATTTTTGCGTTACATCATGTAGTTGTGATCCCACAATACTGCAGAAAAGGAGGTTTTGCAGAGTTTATGCAAAGTGCAGGACACAAGCATAAACCACAAAACAACAACCTGTCCCACAGTAACAGTATTTTGTTAACATCTTTATAATATGTTTGCTAAGTTTGATAATTCTCAAAATATTTCCAACATTTATATGACGACGCTAATTTAAGGTCTCTACTAACAACCACGTGCAGGTACAATTTCTGCTGAAGCAGGAAAACGAATAAAATGCTAAATAAAATTACAAATAAAATAAAATGCTAAATAATCCTTTCAGTCAGAGTGACTATTACATCTAATTGTCGTGCACATCAAATTCCCCCACAACTTGTAACACAACAAATTAATGTACGGGCGACCATTAGGGAGAACTTGTGTCTTGACTTGACATGTAAGCCAAGTTTTAATTCAATTTCTTTCAAACTTAGTGACATAATTAGGCATTTTTGTATGAAAACATTTTGTAATCCAAAGCATACCGTCTCAGAACTTTTCTCAACATATCTGACGAAACATCTGAGTCGTGATCTTCCTGCTCTCGACATGACCTGTGCCGCCAGCCTGATAATATTTCTGTTGTTTAGGAAAAGAAACCTGTTCATTTACATTTAGTTCCTTCAGTACTTGAGTAGCATCTGAGTCTAGATTTTCAAAGGATCCTATAAAGTCATATGAAACAGCGCATGGCTGACACAATTCGTAAAAACGGCATCCAGTGTTCATTCATGTCTTCCACGCGACTTTCTGTTACATACTGCAAGAACTCTTTTAGTGTGGACATCATCTCCGTTAGAGTTCGCCTGCAGCATTTTTGCGCACACGCTTGACGATCTTTCATTGTCCATAGCTCTGTTATGGAAAGAGTGTTGTTAAGCAAGAACTTATCTTTATATGTAGACAGAATTCTGACAAGAGGTTCTCGATACAAACTATGAATGTTATAGTTACTCCTGGAGTTTGCCCGGTTTGACAAGCTAAAGGCGGGCAGATCATCCGAGGTGAATGTACATCCCATGTGATTCCACTATTGCGGATAGTATTGCTGTCAGTAGCGTCTCCGTCGAGTACCATTCATGACCTCTTTTCCAGTTTGAACAGCGCCGACTTTCGGCACTCGAAGTCAGAAACAGGAACTTATGCTCCGTCATTAAACCAAGATGTGTCTTGGCTAGGATCTGTTTCTCTGTGATGGGAAAGTTGAATCTCATGATTTCCCGGCCCTTCTGTTTCCACAGGACTTGTTTCACTGTCTTCAGCCTTTGTTTCACTGGAGAACCTACAGCAACAAATGATAGATACAAGGTTATGATCATGTAATAACCTTAGTAGCAGATCCCGAGGGGAGCCCTACATGAAAATGGGCCTTTTTCTTGCTAAATAGGGGGGGGGGGGGTGGGGGGGGAGAGAGGATATTCTTGCTGGCCCCACCCCTAGATCAGCCACTGAATAGGTCCAAAACTAAATCCCAAGCAGACTTCCTGTTAATATTACAGTGAATTCTCTCTTAGGCAGACACCCTCGAGGACCAGCTCCAGCTGTCCGCCTTATGGAGGTGTCCGCCTTAAAGAGAGTTAAGTTACAGAAAAACAAGTGAAATTCGGCTGGGACAAGCCAAGCCAAACCATGTCCGTCCGCCTTAGGAGAGGTGTCCGCCTACAATGGTGTCTGCCTTACAATGGTGTCTGCCTTACAATGGTGACCGCTTTGAGAGAGTTGACTGTACTGTTATCAAAAGTTAACAATGGATGTGTCGCATCGTTTTTGTCGGATAAAAAAATTATGGTGATGGAAGAAATTATCTTTACAATATATATTATGTTAATATGATCAACTGACTTCAAAGTTGATGCTACTTCTGCATAACTAAGAATTAATCAAGCCCTAGCTAATTTCTTCTTTTTTCAGTCAACTCTCTCTAAGGCGGACACCCTCGGGACCCTTAGCTCTAGCTGTTCACCTTAAAAGAGGTGTCTGCCTTATAGAGAGTTTCATAATTTACAGAAAAATAAGAGCAACTTGATTCGGTCGGGACCAGCCAACCATGTCCGCCTTAGAGAGGTGTCCGCCTTACAGTGGTGTCCCGCTTTGAGAGAGTTGACTGTATTCCAATAAAATGTTGACATTTATATTGTATTAATACAAGAAGCTTTGACTTCACCACATTATTATTATTATTTACAGTAATTCCTCTGATTTCTGTAAAGCAAATAAAACATATAAAGCTGCCTCAATATAAATTATAATAATTATTGTTGCAAGAGCCTTGATTTCAAGGGATAAAAGTTCATAAATTAATAGAAAGTTTTTATGGTGAATAAATTTATTTTTAAGCTTGGTAGAAAACATAATTAGAAAGATGTTTGAATCAGTCAGTGACAAGCTACTTGGGGAGTCGAACCTAAGACCTTCTGCACAGTACAACGGTCGGACGCTCTTCCACTGAGCTACAGGAGACTTGTGGGAGCTTAAGGCCAAAACCTACCGGTACACCTGTAGGTTCAAATGTGACAAACTTTCCTGCATATTTATATGTGAGAAAATGTATGGAAAATAAATTATCAATGGTGAATTTTAAGCTTGGTAGAAACACCAATGAGAAATTAATGATGATATTATCCGGCCAGTGGACACAAGCTACTAAGAAAAGAAGTGTTAATTAAAACAACTGTTTTTTTAGTCAAACTGCACGACATTTCTCCACACATATTAATAGCATATGTATGTTCAAACAACTGATTTATTGCATTTTTTTTAAGCCTTTTTGATAAAATGCAGTAAAACACTTATTTAATATTTTCATCTTCAAAGTCTTTAAATTAAGGCAAAAAAGTCAAATTTAAGAACGCTAAAAATTATTTTTTCCAATTTTGAATATATTTTAAAAATAAGAATAAATTTACAAGAAATTATTTTATTGAAAGTAAATATTGCACTGAAGTACAATAATGTATTTTAGAAATTATTTATGTTTCTGTTGAACATTTCTAACAGTAAGCTTATAATAAATTAATATTAAGTTATTTCTAAAACTGAAATTGTTTTTACTAACATCCAATGTGACAATTTTATATAAGTAGCTTACTCTCTTCGATTTATGCCTTCCGCTCTATGAACCTTTTAAAATCAAATTTTATTTGAAATGAAAGTTTTTTCTTTTGTTAATGTTAGTTTGTTTGTGAATGCGACAGCTGGCCCGTGTGCTAAAACAAACACCAGAAATCGGGAGTCGTTTAATGAACTTGTGCTTTCCGATTCTTTCATTTCAATAACAAACGAAGTTTGATTCATATTTGAACGACAGATCACAATAATTATTACAAAATTTTACACAATACATTACGAAGCAAGACATATGCCGGTACATATAAGCTTAACATTGATTATTTTGCACTTAAGCTTACATGATTCTATTCTATCTAGCTTGATTGTCAGAAATTCATGAAAGAATGAAGTTTTATGGCGTTAAAATGGACCTTTTGAGTGATCGGTTGATCGTCAGGTTCACTTCACTCCTATAAACTTTAATATCTCTCGCTTTGATTCTCTGACAACTTACCAGGCTAAATTTTGAGACAATGACAAAAAGAACCCATCGTAAAAAGGCGCAAAGCCTGCGTTAAGCGATCAAATACTGGGCTTACCAGAAATCCACGTTTCGCCTTGAGCTTGTGGTTTTATAGACTCTGATGATCGCCATAATTTGCTCGAAAAAACAGATCCATCAAATATGACCCTTCTTCGTCACCTTCCGAACGCGAAAGCAAATGTTGTACACCTACAACTGCGCTGAAGATCAACAGTACTGCGAAAAGTTTGACTTTTGAACACCTCATTCCTTCGTAACATAGTATTCAGAGCGAGCATACATGAGGGAAATCTGCGATCAAATAATACCAACAAAGTGCCACATCTGGACTGTCTGTCTTCGCAAATAACCAATCACATTTTTGCCGCGCTGGCGCCAATCTCGTACCCAGAGTCCCACGTTACCCTTATCCAGCGGCTGTAACGGGCAACAAGGAACTCTGGGAGCGACGGTTAAATCAATTTTTTTCATTGCGCTGACCGTTGAGCATGAGCAGTAGTACCGGAAGTTCTTAAAACAATGCAATCTCGTATCCAGAGTCCAGGCGGTGTCGGACACAGTTCACGTGACTACATTCGGCAATCACGCGTCAGCTTGGCGATACTCATGGCGGACTTGTTTTTGTGTCTTGAGTGAGGATAGCTCAATCCTTTTTCGGTGGATTTCTTCTGTTATCGAGCGTTTCAGTTCATCATTTTCGGGGATCTGTTAGAGGATTACCTCAGCAAGCTATGGTTCAAGCTATAAGTTCAGGTAAGCATTTTTCGTATCCAAATTTGTCAATGAAAACCGAGCTGTCTTGGAAACCTTTGTTTATCATTCGTGTGTGACATGGGTACACATTATGGCGTTTTCTTTGCTACTAGTGATCAATATCTTAGATTATTTTTACACAGAAATGTAGTTGGATAGTTACGTTTTATGAAAAGGTCGGCGGGCCCGGCGACCCCCGCCGTTTTAACGGTGAAAATTGGACTTGAAGTTGTAGCTTTTTTCGTGTTTCGTGACATGTCCTTTTGATTTCGCGGGAGTGATCAGCACGAGTTCACACTACTGTTTTTCGAGTTATATTCGTTTCTTTTCACATGTTTGATCATGTTTTTTTTCTCCATTTGTTTAATAGGTTTTAGCAGCCTAAAGACCCTTCATGACAAACAGAGGATCATTGCCAAGATGCCAAAATATGTTGCTATTTCTTTTATATATATATTACTTGTTTTTGTTATTCAAAAACACTGCTCCACTTGGGACGTTCCATTTTTAATCTGAACCCCTCCCCCTATGAGATGAGGTTCCTTAGAATAAGACTAGTAGGAATCTTTTTTCAAAGAAACTGACAAGAAATTAGGGGGGTAGGAAAGATTTTTCAAAGGATTCCGACAAAATGTTGGGGTTGTAGGAATCTGACTCATCCATAGGGGGAGGGGGGGGGGGGGGGGTGGGTGGTTTAAAAATGGAACGTTGTTGGGACATCTTCCTCCAACTCAGTGTCCAACTTTAGCCAACTTTGATTGTGATTATGTTTATATGTGTTCATAAACTGTTGCTGATAATCTGTGGATAATATCTCTGGATGCTGAGTTGTGAGAGACTAGCATTTTTATTACATCCATTATAGATTGTGGAAATGAAAAACAATAACAAATAGCCTGAGTTAAGATTGAATATATTGAATATACTGTACAGCAAGGTTTATTTAGTAGCTTGCACTGAGGTTTCAAGTATTTCAAATAAGCATATAGTACTTTTCTACAAAATTTGGGTTGCTCGACAGAAGAAGCTGGTTTCTCGGGCTCTCAAGATCTCTCAGACACCTGTAATTTCATATTCTATTTTCTTAACCAAAATTTAATTCAGCCACACTTGCATAGTGCTTTCTGTGTTCCAAGAGTGAAATTGGGTTAGTGGTCACCTGGCCATTCACAGGGCTGTGAACACTGTTATTTTGCCGTCCAATCAGACAAGAAATAAAACCACAGGGATTATACCATTATTAGGGTTTGCAGTTTATATATCTTGGATCTCATTGGTTTTCCTGCATGGCAGTCAAATTACAGTGGAACCCCGCTTTACAGACACTCGTTAATAGTAACGGACACCCGGTTATTGCGAGACAGTTTTGTTTGTCCCGATGACACATATTTTCTCTTATATCAGCCCGCTTAATACGGACACCCAGATAATATGGACACTTTTTCATGCCCCTTGGTTGTCCGTATTAATAACCGGATTCCACTGTATTTCCAGAATTTTTTGTTACAGTCACACTTTCTGATTCGCCACTGTTTACTGCCCCCAAGGGGTTTTAAGTGCAAGGTATGGACCACCAAGTTTCACGGTAATCGGTGTGATAGCCTGTGAGCTTCACCAGTAGTTCATTCTTCACTTATGTGCAAACCTGGCAACATGAGCCATGAGCCTTCTTGCAGGCCATTTTTATTTGTGAAATAAAATGGACAAAATGCGTCCCTATAAAGTAAATGATCTGACACCCTTGAGCACGTATGCAGCGACTTGCAACAATAATAGTAATGTTGCTTTTATAGCCTTATGCTGAAGATGTCACACCTTCATTTTATCCCTCTATGGATGCTACATCTAACAGCAGTTGGCACACCAGAGGGGACTAGTCACAGGGCCTTGAGTCCCTACAGTGTACGACTAGTCCCGAGACACCAAGTGCCTTCCTGTGAACAACCCGTATGAACTTGTTCCCACGAATTATGAGGGGTATATTGTAATGTGGAAATAAATAACATTCAAAACTGGTTTGAAATTGAAGGGAATATCCCCTCAAATTGTGCTTGTTCCCTTGTGTGTACTTGTTACCATCAGAGACCTGCGTCCCCTGATGACTAAGTCACCTGGACTGTCCCCCTCATGTCACGACTAGTATCCCTTTGTGTTGTGTGCAAGTGTGACTAGTCCCCTACGTGTCTGCCTAACCCTTGAGGATATTGAGAAAGAAGGACAGAAGCACATTGTAATTCTAGGTTATCTTTGCTTCATTCTTGATTATTGCCAATTTGAAAATAATATTATCATGTAACCGTGCACAAAAACTTGCATTACACAAAATGGCACACAAAAATCTGACACACAAAAAAACAGCACAAAACTTTGTGTACAGGGACAGTTACATACGCATGAGCGGATTGCTAGCGTACAATCGGTTGCAAATATTAAACTTACTAGATACAAACATAAAACCTATGGCACCCAAGGTATATAAATTTTAGTTAAAGGCACCAAGGAAATTTCAAAAATGCTGTGCAGTTGTGAAACAATGCATACATGTAGCTGTCGATATTTCATGAAAGACAGAAAACTGTTCCAATATATTGCCAGGTGGCCATAATTCCATAGGTCAGAAACTACCTTGTTAGTAATAAGTTTGCTTAAAGCAAAAATATGGGCAAGCAAAATACAAGGCCCTGTGCAGCCTTTTTACTATTTTATAGTTTTGAAATATGCAAAAAATGAGTAATTTCAAACAACATACAATCCTAACTCACTCTCAAACTTGCCAATCCTTATTCAATCTCTTTCCATTTCTGGTATTTTATATAAAAAATGTGTGGTTCCAGAAAAAAACTCCCATTACCTCCACCAGGGAAGGTTTTTGCCGATCTGTGAACCCGCACACACCCCTGGAATTTCCAATTTTAGCTTCCCCATTGATCTTTCCTATTAAAAAATATTTGGATTTTGAGACCCACCTCCCCCTCGGAATTTCCAATGACCTTCCTTGGGGTGAGTATTGATATTTTGTAGAAATGCAGAATATAAAAATAATATTAATAGTGAAAATGTAGGTCATGTGACCCTAGCTACATTTAAGCGGGCTATTATGCAATTATTTTGTATGACTGGGCCATCCGTAACATTTATTTTACGGCCTGAGTATGAAGTAGAGCATACGGAAGAGGTTCTGTTTACTCAGGCTAACCTAGGATGTTTTCCAGATAAATTGCTGATCAGGTAG
>MU825895.1:861695-924353 GCA_029204205.1 Desmophyllum pertusum | reverse complement strand
GAGTCAAGAAAGCAGCGAAGGTCTGTGGTCGAGAAATCGGAATAACCGTCGCTCCCAGAGTTTCGCGTTGATCGATCCGCTGGTCTAGGGGGACGCGGGCTCATCCGGACGACGATTGCGCTGGCGCCTGTGTATACTCAGCTTGCACGCGCGTGTCGCACGCGCTCATTCCATATTCCACCCCGGTACACTCAGTATATTTGAAGACCCTTCGTCATACGAACTTAAAAACAAAATACTTTAGACTGGCATTCCCTTAGACTATAAATGTGGAATTTTCAATTATTTCAGTATATCTTATTTTCTTTGGAAGTTACAGCTTCGCTCAAATCCTTGTACTTTGTATGTCGAGTCCGCGAGGTGACTTACTCAACGAGTAGGGGTGAGGTAAAATTATGTGCATTTCGATCAAACTAAGTAGGGTACCCAGGAGCAAGTAATTGTCGCTTTTATAATTATACAGATTTTACGGAAACTTAGCTGGACTTATTTTTCTACACAACGAAATCTAAGATTTACTAAAATAGATTCAAAACAACTTTGATAAGTTTTATAACATTTTCCGACATCCAATGTATTTTTGTACAAGCGTCCTTACCCTTCCCTACAAAGTGTAATACTGTTGGGTCATATGACCCGCTTGTGGTTTACAAATCGCGAAAGGTCGATTTCACTTCACTTCGCTCGGGCACTTCGTTGAGCCGTCATGGAGCAAACTTGGGTTGTGCTTACATGTATACTGTTCCTTGGAGCAGTTTTCGGCTTCTACGGTAAAGTATAATAACGAAAAATTAAGCTTTATATTGTGTTTTACGATGGATCTGAAGTTTCGAGCTATAGCATATATTTGTGTAGCTAAAAATTCCAGTGCAGGTTTCATTTAGAAGTTGTGGTTATTCTATGCAGTTTTAAATGCCGCTAAACGATTTTACCACGATTTGCGAGGGTACAAGTAGCTTACTAGAGAGCATACGATGTTATTAACATCAATCAGTTTTCCGCCATCCCGTCACAGGAAAGTGAAACATTCGGTCTTCCTAAAGTTGTGTTGTATAGATCGGGACACAAAATATTGCCCCGTCATGTCATTTCGTAATCACTGCGTGTTTGCTGTAATATAAGAATATGAGTCAGTTATCTAAATGAAGTGATTTTTTCCCCAGATTAAAAGGCACGCTATTTTTGAGAACCTTTTAAAGGTATGTGGATCTAGCCGTTTTCCTGGCAGTTTATCCTTGTTGTGATCACCAAATGAGATGCAAATTTAAATATTGAAAAACACAATACAAGATGTTGAGTTACAGAACGTCATTCCACTCCCGGATGGAATGACATCGTGTTGCACCTCCCCCCTCCCCGTTCCCCTTCTCCTCCTCAATCAATACTGTTTGATTCCACAGACATAACTGAAGATTCTGATAATAAACCCTCACCCAGAAAATTAGCTCTCCCCCCCCCCCCCCCCCCTCCCTTCAGCCTCTCGTTACACACTCTTTTCTGAAGAATATCTGTTGTACTCTCTAAGGGGAACTGCAACCATCTTTGGATCTGTCACACAGTGTGGGATTGTGTGACGGTCACTGTTCACTGCATTACATTGTACATGACTTACTTTCACTGTCTGATGATTGAATGTGTGATTTTAGTTCTCAGATCAGGACTGTGTTACCAATGCCTATCCACCAAATACAAGGTATGATAAAGCTTGTTGGTTAAAGAACAATCTCGTACCCAGAGCCGCATCCCCCTAGACCAGCGGTCAATTTGGCTTGTACAGGGTCGAGGGCAACCAAAATATTCTTGGGGCAACCGAACCAAGTCCTGTGGTTGCCCCAGGGACAACTAGACACAAAAATAAATTTCGAACCCTGGACCTTGTCACAATTTGAAGCATGCGCAATATGATGAAATGATGATGAACAGTCGTACTGGTACTGAAGGTCCCTATTATGTTAACTAAAGGCAAGGTTCTTATTTATTCATTTAGCAAGGTGGGCTGGGAAGTTGTGAATCTTGATCTACCAGCTGACCAGAGATACAATGATCTTGCTGGCAAGAAAACTAAACAGGTTTGATATTATTTATTAATGATAAATTATTATTAATTTATTGATAATATTATTTATTTATATAAATTTTATTTAATATTTATTTTGAATTATGACATCAATATTAAATTATACTTTGCAGCAACCTAACAATAAATGAAGTGAATGTCCATTCCCACTCTCTTGTTTTGCAATACCCACATATTCATATACACGATGTATCTCATATTTTGTTTTTAAAGCTTTTTAACCTGCTGAACTACATCAAGAACTTCACCAGCTTTATTCTGGATGGGAAGCTGTTTGGATTTGTTGATAAAGATTTGGTAAATAAATATATTACTTTTTCTTGTTTAGTTAGTTTTTGCTAACTGTTAAATATTAATGTGGTAAAAAAACCTTGTTCATCAGTCAGTGTACCCTGCGAGTAGAGTCGCTTTCGATCCTCCTAGAAAAATCGGGAAGAGGAAATTTTTCTAGGAAGATCGAAAGCGACTCTACTCGCAGGGTACAGTCAGTGACGCATTCAAGCTACTCAAGATTTTTCTTCCAAGTTCTCCCAACAGGAGTCGAACCTACGACCTTCCACACACCACACCGGTCGGACGCTCTACCACTGAGCTACAGGAGACTCGTGGAAACTTTTGGTTCAAATGTGACAAACATCCTGCATACTGCTAACATACAATACCTTTTATCACTTTAAGGTATTAGGTAACAAGCTAAGTTTCTTTTTTGTAGGGTCCACTTGCAGACACCCTACCAGCTCCATACGGTGATGAAATCAAAGGATTGGCCAAAGCTACCGGCATTCCACTTGGTATGAATTTTTTGTGGGCTAGCTGTTGTGTTAATGTAGCCTTTGCCAGCATGAAGCAAGTGCATTGTCATATTTTTGGGTTCTAGGCTTGTAGGGCCTTGACGTCAATTTCTGATTGGTTTGCAAAAAGTGTTGTATGGTCCAGCTCATTAAATATTTTTAAATGTAGCACTTTTATTATTCTCTTGATTCATTTTGCAGGTGAGGTTGTTCTGTACAACATTTTTTATGAAGTTTTTACAGTTTGTACCTCCATTGTTGCTGAGGACAAAACAGGTATGTGTATATCTTATGGAATGAAAAAAAACCCCTCTCCTTCCTTCGAATTCCCCAGATTAGTAACCCAAGATAATTTTTGTACATGAAAATGAGTATTTTTAGGGGCCTGGTTACTTATATTTTTAAAGTATTTTTAGACTGAGTTAATATTCATATATCCCACATCCTACATAATTTATGTAAAGTTCACTGTCAGACAGACACACTGACTGATTGATCAATCGATCAACTGACCGACCGCCCGACTGACTGCTTGCATTTTTGAATTGATTGATTGATTTTTCACAAACTGATTTTAATCTACAATGGTCTTGGAAAGAAACAAGACCCAATTGAAGTATCCATTAATTTACAATGTAATAAATGATATTATTGTCCTGGCTTATTAACTTTTTCAGGTAATCTCTTTCATGCACGGAATTTGGATTTTGGTTTGTTTCTGGGGTGAGTCTTTAATGCAAGCTTTTGATTTTTGGCTTTTTCAAGGATATATATTATTACTTTTGTCCTGCATTGCAATAATTATATTTAATTGTAATTATTGTCTTTTAAACTAAATTCCAGTTGGGATCAGAAGACCAACACGTGGATGCTGAGTGAGATTCTTAGACCACTTATCGTCAATATTGACTACCAGGTAAGTGTGATAATTTTATATAAATTTGCGCAGTTGAATATAATATGTTGAATATATAGAACACAGTTGAATATTATTTGTTTCATGACGATTTCAGAGAAATGGCAAAACAGTTTACAAGACAGTCAGCTTTGCTGGATATGTGGGTGTTTTATCAGGAATGAAACCAGTAAGGAGTATATTTAAAGCAAACTTGAGATTTAACAAAATAAAAATTATATTTTTATTATTATTGTGGAATGATTTGAACCTAACAATCGCAGACGATGATGCCCGGGGGGGGGTACTCCCAAAAAATTTTGGGTGGGGGTGTGCCGCTGGGCTATAAACACCCTTACCCTGTACCAGAGCACAAAACGCTAATTTTGCGACCCTGTTCCAGACTAAATGTTTGAAAAAAGATACCCCTGTTTCCAGAGGATTTTTAAACAATTTTTTTCCTAACCCAAAAGCTTAACTACTAAGCAGCACTGCGAACGTTGTAGCTGTAAAAGCTGGCTTAATACTCCTACGCGTTCGTTTCGTCTGACTAACGTAGACTTCGTCTACCCTATTCCAGAGTATAAATTACCGATCTTTGTGCCAACTTCTGGGAAACTGATACCCTGTTCCAGACCAATATAATGCCTTTGGGTATACCCTGTTCCAGAGCAAAATGCTCAAAAACCATACCCTGTCCAGCGGCACGTACCTATATAGCGTATATAAGGGAGTGCCCCCCCCCGGGCGATGATGCTGGGACATGTAACCGTTCTTCCCCTTACCCTCTTTTCCGTCAATTTTTTTTTCTCTTTTAGCTCAGAAACACTCAATGTTTTACAATGTTGTTGAGGGGGAGGGATATACATGCTGCAATCTCGAGTGTCCCAATAACGTCTGTCTGAAATATTTGTAGTGATATCTTTTAACTAGTCCTCTTGTTGATGTCATTTAATGCCTACTGCTTTTCTAGGGAGTGATGACGCTGACTTTGAATGAAAGATTTAACATAAATGGAGGTTATATTGGTAAGGTAGCATCTGTGAAGTAATCAATTGAACAGTAACTTTGATTTATGCATTACGTAGCTAATAAAAATATTTCTTGTTGTGATTTAATAAATTTTCAATCACTATAAAATAATTTATCTTATTTTCAAATTTTTGTTGGGAAACACTGTATAGAGCTTTGAAAATATTCAGATGTTCATTACTGAATATTTGTTACATTAAGACAGTTGCATGAGACTTAGCTTCCCAAGAACTGTTTTACATCAAAAAAATAAACTAGAAAAACAATGACTTTAGCCCTGTGTACATCCGTGAGGAGGTGGATGTACACAGGCTACAATGACTAAGTTACATAATTTAAATATTTTATGAACATACTTCTTGCAACTTACAGGGATTTTTAGAGTGGATATTTTGGCAAGAGGAACGTAAAGGTGGTCAAGTTTTCTGACACGAGATGTACTGAGGAAACTGCTACCAGGTGTGATAAAAATAATAAAATAATTTTTATTTTATCAAATATTGTTTTACTAAAAGACATTGGAAAATTGCAAATGATTTACAATTGAAGGGCCCGGGGCATTACCAAACCTATATAGCGATGTTTCCTCGTTTACGTCACCTATTGTTATTTAATGTGCCAACCCAGAGAAACTATTGGCTGTTGAAAACAAAGAGTTCTTTTGTTTTAATGGTTGGCAAATTTGAAATAACAAAACAAATGTGGACGTAAAATGTTGATAAAAAACAGTGAACACTCCCTATTGACCCTTTCAATTATCACATGCATCTTGGATATTTTTTTATAATGTGACATGATTGTGTTTTTTTTAGTATAACCAAGCTCTGGACATGTTGGCAAATGAAGAAGGTGTTAGCTCCCAGTCTATTACATTCTTGGGGAACAAAATCAGGAGAGGTAAGGTGTAAATTTTGAAAATAAATAAGGAAACCTGGTTGTGTTGCTTGACTGGTGTCGCGTAGTAGAGATCAAGCTGGGACATGGAATCAGGTGGGGATTACAGATCAAGGGCAGCAATATTTTTTAGCAGAGTGGCCAAGTCAAAGATTTTTTCCGTTAGGATTGACCCAACTGAGGAGAGGGATATCCAGGATTTTTGAGGGGGGTAGGATTGGGGTGGCTATTAGAAAATAATTATTTATTATTTCCTCAGTTAAGGTGGCTGGTAACGGTTTACAGCCCCTGTTGTTTTGATTTGATCGATACTAACCATCCTATATCAGTTGATGTTAAAATAAAGGGTATCAAACGATTGCCCCCAATCATTTGGTGAACACATTATGATCATCTTCCTGGTATATTAGGTTTACCATAGCAACAGTATTAACCTGTCAAAACAACACCCTTATTTTTAACTTTAAAGTGCTTATAAAACTAAACTAAAAAACGAGCCGGGAGACCCCCATTTTTTTTAATTGGAATAATGATCAGCATGTTTTAAGATACAACTTTTTGCAAAGTTTAAAAAATTATGCGGAGAGAATTCAGGAGCCACCTTAATTTTCGAAAATTTAAGGTGGCTCTTAATTCCCTCCGCAGAATTTTTTTTTAAACTTTTTGCAAAAAGTTGTTATTTTAACATGCTGATCATTATTTCAATTATAAAAAAATGGGGGTCACCGGCTCGTTTTTGAGTTTATAAGCCTTTAAGCTAAAAATAAGGGTGTTTTTGACGGGTAATACTGTTGCTTATGGTAACCTATTATGTCACAAAATATTAATCATAACTTTTCAACCGATGAATTGGGCATCGTTGAATACCTTTATTTTTAAAACATCAACTGATATAAGATGGTAAGTATCGATCAATTAAAAGCGCAAGGGCTGTAAAACCGTTACCAGCCACCTTAAAAGGAATGCGTTTTTGATTTTTGGGGGGAGGATTTTGTGTGTGGGCTAGCCGCCACCCAATACCCTCATATCGAAAGCGACTTCTGCTCGCAGGGTAGCCAACCCAATTCCCTGGATCTGACCCTGACATCTTGAAATTGTGCATGCTGAAAATTTAGTATGTATTTCTGCTTGTTCTGGGTCAGAATTAAGTTGATGAACCATTAGGCTGTGTATGATTGAAGGTGTATTCTGAACCTGATTTGTGTAAAATGTTCTTATATCAGGGCGTGGTCATTACTCGTTCTCTCGACAGAGTGCTTAAACCCAGATGAGGTATGTCAGTAAATGGGCTAATATATATAGTGTATTCCACAAGCATGTATTATTTTGAAATTTTTGTTGTATTCCAACATGCGATAATGATTAAAAGTACTTGTACATGTAATTATTATAATTTTATTTTAAAAAATTTTATAATTTCAGCCTTGCCCCATCAAACAAGACCTGGTTTGGTTCTCAGGAGCCAAATTATGAACAACTGGAAGCCAAGCCATTGGTGGTCGATGACAGGAGAACTCCTGTAAGTTTTCAATCATACACCTAATCCACCTGACCACGTGAATGATAAATATGCCAAGGAATGATTACGTAAAAACCCCAAATGATAAAAATTGCAGAAATGAACAAATCCACATAATTTGAAAAGTGCGGGTAAAACTGCCGGTGCGTATAATCTGTTGTTTTTTCATTTTTCTTTGTCAATATTTGCCAAAAATCTACAAGTGGGGGGAAATTGTCCAGAAAATTTACAGTAGTTTTTTTACCGATTTGCCTTCCTAAAATATTTTAATTCCAAGTTTTTTTTAAAAGGAACTTGACCAATATTTCCCCCCGATACAGGACAAATGACATTGTATATCTTTTTTGAATTTTTTTTTTAGGGCCAAGGCATGCATGAATAAGAATTGGGACAAGAGAGGTAAACTTGTTGCTTTTTGGAACATTGAGTGTAGTCTGTAAAAAATCAGTAATAAGCTGATTTAAATTTTGTTTTCCCGTTTTTGTCAACAGGGGGGGTTCATTCAAAGGGATCTTATAATTTTCTGTCCCACGCAACCCGTACTGAACAAGGTGAGTTTGATAACTTTCACTAAACTGGGTCAGACAAATGCTGATGAGAAGAGAGACCAAAAACCTAGTTAATATTAACTAGGGGATGATAAGGATCCAGGAGAAGGGGTGTTGGCCTCCAAAGCAGTCCCCGGAGGCAGCATGCCCAGACAAGCTCGCTAAAAAGAACTTAACCTGGAAGGAGGAAAAGAGAACTGCCCAAAATAGAGTCCGGTGGAGGTCCACGGTCGATGCCCCTTGGCTACCCCAGAAGGAGCGAAGAGTTTCTCTCTGAGAACTTTTGGTTTTCCTCCCTCCTCAAAAACAAGCATTTTCTAAAATCCCAATTTTGATCTAGATAGAGGACTCTCATGAAAACTAGCTATGGATCTGGCCTTTCCTATCAGTAGCAGTTGTTCACCCTTAGCTTTTCAGTCCTATAAAGCTTGAAATAAATTAAATCTATCCAGTTTCTAAGACTTGATCATGAAAATGTGAATAATAATTATTTTTTTTTTTTCCCACAGTTGACGACATACACAACACTCATGCAAGCCAGTAACTGGCAACATGGAGACATACATAAGAAACTGTAAAGACCCTTGCTTTCCATGGTAGATGGACTGTTGGATCTCACGAGACAGAATTATAAACACTTTCATAATAATTCAATCAAAAATTTGAAAAAAATATATTGGACGTATGAAAAAGGATGCATGGCTTGAACAACAGAAGTTTCAGTCAAGACAATAATTTGTCTAATGTGGTGTAAAGGCAATGTTTTCATCGGGGATAATCCAAACACCGAGAAAGAGAATTGAAAATGCGACGCATAGCACAGTATTTTTGATGAAATTCGAGGTGTTTGGATAGCTGATGAAACGCTGTCTCTCGGTGTTTGATATATCTTCTCAATCGAAACAAAAACTAAAGAGTAAACAGAGAAGTAAAAAATATCGTAAAAATCTTTGTTAATTAAGAACCCGGGTAATGATATCCTTTGTTTTAACTTCTTGATGAATTATTAATGAATTTGAGAAGGTCGGGTGTTAAAATATTAATACATTTTTATTGTTGCTCGTAACTTAGTCACCAATGGCAGTCTTTCTCAAAACTTCTGTCACTAATGCACTATCAAACCAGACAAATTCATTTTATCATTGTTGTATAACTTCTTTTGTTTAGAATTTCACATTATTTTTTAACATCAATTAAACATACCATTCTGAAATTTCAGATTGATTAAATAAATACAGTTTTTAAATATATAATTTGTTATATATTGTTTGTTTAAGTATTCTTTTGTGTTCTTGTCACAATGTAATGTTCTCCTCTGGATGTAGAGAAAGCCAGGGCAGAACAGGCCATTTCCGAGTTGCCTTTTACCCCTGTTTCAAAACGAGTCCTGGTGCACAACCTTTTATATGGAAATGAGTTTTACCTGCACATTTATTAACTTGCAAATCAAACTCATTTCCATATCAAAGGTTGTGCACCAGGACTCATTTTGAAACAGAAGCAAAGGCGACTCGGAAATGGCCTTTTCTAGTTTGTATAAAAAAATTCAGTTGACTTTCAAGACAAATATTTGAAATTTAGATACGCTAAAAAATAATGTAATTTTTTGAGCATTGCCGAAATGTGTCCACAGCTTTGCAAATTTGTGGACTGATACTCTGTAGTACCGCTTACCATTCATGAAATTGATTGTTGCGAGAGTTTGAAGCTAGTCTGTAGTGTTTTCAGAGATTCAAACCCCCATGGCAGTGAACCTAAGGAGAATGCTGACACTCTAATTTATGAATATTATTATTATTTATTATTATTAATCTACAGTCGAAGCTCTCTGAGCGGGACACTTGTAAGCAGACAGCTCTACTTTATGGCCGCCTTGATAAAACCCTGTTTTGAACTCTAGGTCGTACAAACTCTGTGTTAAAACATTCCTGTAAGCACCAGCTCCAGTTGCAGACCAGTTTTTTTCTGCTTCCTGAAGGTGTCCCGCGTATGGGACTTCGGACTGTATTTCCTATCTAGTTTTTCTCTCATTTCAACAAATGCCTTAATGACAGCCGCCCGCTAAAGCGGCAACTGCTGTCCACAGTGGTAAGAAACACGGCACAGTAGGCAGCCAGCTTTGAAATGTCGTCAGTTGGACCAAGGTACAGGGGGGACATCTTGTGAAGGGGGTTCAGTTTTGATGGATCTCCTCTGCCGCTATCTTCCCCATAGCAAAGAGCACCTCCCTTTGCCGCTCTCTCTCCGGCCTGAACTGCGCCATCCATGTACCCTACCAAAAACAGATATAGCACATCATTGTAGAAATGTATGGTGAATTTGTATGTTGAATGCTGGCTACTTAAATAATTTATTAACTTGCTCCTGAGTGAGAGAATGTTAATTTGCCAATGATTTGAGATTGTGGATCATGAATCCACTGCTAACTGTGGCAATGACATCTACACAATTTTTTCTCCTTAAAATTTTCTGGAGAACTTTTACAGTGGGGGACAGGGGCACAGGAGTAAAAATGAAGGGAAGTCTGGGAAGTGGAAAAAGAGAGGGTGGGAAACAGGATACCTAAGGTGGGTGGGAATCGGGAAATATGGAATTTTTTTTTTTTTGCAACATTGCATAATATTTTGTAAAAGGAAAAGCACAAAGAGATGGGAACTACAAAGGGTGGAAAACAGCGACTAAAATCTTAAATGTATGGGGGAAGCGAGAAGTTCAGACCCTCCTGTACAATGCTATCTCAATCTCTTGTCTTGACGGAGAAATGATTTTCTCACCGAACAAACGGTAGCAGTTTCAGTACCAGCAAAGTATACTCGTCCAAATTTGGCTCGCGCAGAACTTTGCAAAACTTTGTCATCACCCCAACAAGGCATAATGCTGACATAGCAACCTCCTGAATACTTCTCTGCCGGCCAGTTTTCTTGTCGACATAATGATATGGACGAAGGGCCCCCCCTCCTCGCTGTCGAACACCTTAGCATACTGTTTCGCAGGATGCTTTTTCTTCCTTTCCTCCTGGGTTTTGGAACACCAGTGGTGAGCTTGGTTTCCAATGATAAAACTGAATAAATGGAGATGTTAAATGATTTTGACAAAATTCAAATAACACTGCCCACTACCTACAGGGGGGGGGGGGGGGGACACAGGGGGCAGAAGGTCTATGGGAGGGCGGGAGAAGATCGAGCGGGCAGGAAGTAGGATTCCCAAGGTGACTGGAAAAGATAGGAAAACATTTTGCAACATTGCGAATATTTTGGCAATAGAAAAAAGTACAAAAGAGCAGGAAACCACAACGAAAGGGAAGGGAAACAGGAGTACAAGGTACAAGGTATGGGAAGCGGGAAGTTCAGACCCCCCTACCCCCCCACTATCTTGTCCCCTGGGGCCATTTCAAGCAGGAAAACAAGAGCACAGGGCATGATGGTCAGCTCACATGCGCCATGCCCGACCAGGCAGCAAAGGAACAAGTGCTAATAATGTACTACAGGTCGAACCTCTGCTAATGGACACCTCCCGTAGGTGGACAGCTCCTGTAAGCGGACACTATCATGGTCCTAGCCACCACAAACACTACATTTTTAACCTGCCACAAGCAGACACCGGTGACGGACACTTTTCCTTGTCCCAAGGGTGTCCGCGTACAGGATGTTCGAGTACTGTATTAAAAAACTGCCTGGAAATACTTTCTATGTTGCACACATTCTCGACAATTTATAAGGAATGTACAGATGTGATCACTAACCTCATAATTGCTGGGTATGACCCGTCGGGCTTGTGTCATCGACAGTGGACATAAGCTGGACCAGAGTCGGCAATTAAACCCCATTCAATCCTTTTTTCACGCCAGAATGCTTTTTTGTAAAATGTGACGGTCTTGATAACAGAACCCATCGGTATCCTCTGAATCAGTTGATTTTTCAAGGGGGGAGGGGTGGGTCGAATGACACACTGTTTAGAAGAGCTTGAGGCATGGCGCTTATCACAAACTGTGCTTGGTATTTTTTGCCGTTCTCGCAGGTAACGACTACGTGATCAGCATCTTGCTGCAAGTGACAAACTGGGGCTGTTCAAAATCACCTAAACCCATGAAGAAAATTTGCTGTTATGGTATTGTAATATTATTTAATCCTGTGAAAAATCCCTGAGTATTTAAAAAGGTGGTTCTAGTTTCTTCAACTTCCAACTAACAACCTAGCTAGCCTCCTCGCAGACTTTCTTTTGGCTCGTCACGCAATCTTTCATGATGAGCCAAAGAAAGTCTGCGAGGAGGCTACTAACAACCTAAATCTAATGAAATGGGATGGCTTGGCTGTGGTTCCAATAAAGGTGGGTTGTCTGTGGTTTCACAAGGAATTGCTAGATCGTGTGACTGGCAATTCGTGGCTCTCAAAATCTCTGGATGCAGGGCTCGACGTTGCGACCTGTGGGGTCGCCAATGCGACTGGATTTGATCCATTGGCGACTAACTTTTCACCCTTGGTCGCCAGTTTGGCCCCTAAGATATTTCAATTTAGAATTTTTTTTTACTTTCCTTAGCGCTCAAATGAATTAAATGAATATTTAATACCGAAGAATATACTTTCTCATTTTCAAGTATGAAGCGACCGAAAGTATTCTTCTGTCAGATTGTTTGTTTAAAACCCGATCTACGAATCTCGTCACGCAATCTTTCCTAAAGCGACATGTGTTTCTAAACATGATTAGATTTTTTGCAAAAACTACACATTTTACTATATGAAAGTGTATATTATAGGTTTTTTGGATTCAAGAATAATCGCATATTATTTTAAAATTTGTAGCTTTCTATGAGATGAACAAGATATAGTAATTTGATTCAATAGAGGCGGTACATTATGATGTAGTGACTGCGTGTGCCGTGGTTTTCTCGACAATATTAAATCGCAGCTTTGTTTTGTTTTTCATTAGCAACTGTAGTTCTCAAAGAATATGCGAAACAAATGAAATAGTTGTCGCTTACGGTATTCATAATACTGAAAACAACCGGCCGTATTAAACCGGTCCTGAAACAAATCGGATTTCGCCGTGTCTGGCCGTGGCCGTAGGACTCGATCGAGTACATCTTTGTACATTCATCTTATCAGTGTTACGTTATCAGTAAGTTTATATCTGTGATATCAATAGGACATAGATCGATTGATATAGAGTTAACTTTTCTCTTTCAATTTCATTAAATGTATTTCGAATGAAAATAGCCGCTATTAAAAATTGGCAAGTTTGTTTATCAGATATCGCTGGCTGTCAAGCGTCAGTGAAGCGTGAAGGCCGATTTTAATACACGCTATGATTTTTTCGGCCAGTCCGACTTTATCAAAATGTGTTTAGACTGTAGCAGATTTATAAATAGGGTCTTAAAGAAACTACTCTGTCGATAAAACAAATTTGTAGCGCGTTACCAGTGATTGAACAAATCGGACGGCGTATCGTACTGCACGTAGCATTTATTCGATGCGACCAGTGAAACATGTTTTCGCATCAAACGTTTGGCAACATGTACGAAAATTACAAAGACCGGTTTTGGAAAACATCGGTTGACACGTCATTTAAACATTTTCGAAGAGTCAGATCTATAAAAGTCAGTCATGTACTATATGTTTTTCGACGCTGGTTAATGAAAAATAATGAAACAAAGTTGCATCTTTTAGGTTTTCTTTTATAGATACAAAAATTGTATTTATGTATGTATGTATTCCCATTCCCCTAGCGAAACGCGGCAAATTTAACAAATGTTGTTGTATCCATTACATGTAATTTCCCCCTAACTTTCTCCCTACTTCCATAGAGCACTATTAAGTAGTTTTAGACTGCAAAAAGCATATGTGAGCAGTGGCAGAGCTAGGGAAGGGCTGTAATGCCTATATTGTAGAAAATGAAACGGCCCAAAGGCCGCCAAAATTTTTGGCGACTAGAATACTTGTGCTGGCGACCAAGTATGAAAACTTAGGGCCAGCTGGCCCCAAGGTTTTTTTCCTGAAAGTCGAGCCCTGGGATGGGATAAAAAAATATTTCAAATGATAAAAATGGATTACATTTTGAAATTAAAACCTGCAATAAGTAAAATTATTAACAGCAAATAATCAAGTTTTCCGTGACTCTAGATGTGGCTGTCACCGATGTTAAGTACCCCATGCCCCTGGGGCAATAAAATATTCATAATATTCAAATGGCCCATAAAAATAAGAAAAATGTTGTACCCTATCTCCGAGTTTATCTTTAATTCTGTTGCTAATTTGTTTGAGATCCTCCCATGAATTTCCTCTCCTGTCCGGCATCCCAATAGCTGCAACTCTGAGCACTCCATAGCCTGACTTGAGGTACCACAGATAATACAACAACGACATGTCTTCGGGCTCGGCAGCCATTGCATCGTTGTAAACTTGTGCCATGCGTTTTCTTAGTGTAACCTGACCAGCATGTCTTATCGAGAAACTCTTTCACAGTCATGCTGTCCCATTCTGTAGCTTTTGGCGCGTTCCACGGCTGATCCAGTGGAATTTCCTCGCCCATTTTATCCAAAACACGAATCATGTTGTAATAGTCTAAAATTGCGATAGGATTCCATGTGGAGACATCTCCAGCAAATACTCGCCTCTTTCCATCCAGAAGCTCAACAGTGCTGCCTTGATTGTACACTTTGTACGTTTGTACACCTAACTCTTTCGCGACACGTAAAATTCGGTTCTGTGTTGGTCCGACATATGCTCCACCCAGATCGGTGTATTTAAATTTGGGATCTTCCAGAGTATTAGTTCTTCCTCCGACACGATTTCTCGCCTCCAAAACAGTAACACTGATCCCATGTTCAAGAGCAAGTAATTTAGCGGCGCAAAGACCGCTTATTCCGCCGCCAATAACGATCATTTGCACCGATTTCTCCATGGTTGTGCAAAATGTTTTTGCTGAGTTGAATCAGCTACCTCTGGGGACCCCGGTTGGGTTGTTATTGTATAAAATGTGACCTTGTGGAGTAGCCTGCGTGGCAGGCGTAGAAAGGGGGAGGGAGGGCGAGCGCGAAGCACGAGGAGAGCTAGGGAGCACGGGAAGTGCGATCGGCGGGGAAGGCTGCCCCCCCCCCCTCCCCCCAACTCCCCCTTCCCGCCGATCGCGCTTCGCGCTCGCGCCCGAATTCCTCCCCTCCCTCCCCTTTCTACGCCTGCCACGCAGGCTACTGTGCCTGGGTGCCAGAGGGATTTTTTTTCCTTTGCGCGAAACTTCCCGAAGCGAACCAATTTTCGTTTCCGTGGAGGTTCGAGAAATCGAAGTTCCACTGTACAGTGAGTAGTAGAGTCCCGATTTCTCGAACATCAACACAGTTGTATAAACACCATCTGCTTTCACCAGGACTATTTCAATCCATTGCCTAAAAGTCAAAGAGAAACGTTTGGAGACCAGTGGGTCTTGTGGGTTTAATAGTGCCCACTTCCCCAAAAATTATAGAGAAGAAGCTTTACCACTGTTTGTTTCACGAACACCTTTAAAATAAAACACTTTTCTATCCGTCTATGGTTATGCTAGAACAACAGAATCAGATCAGCCTACTATAGCACCCTAGACTACGAGCAGTCCCTCATTTTTCTCAGGGAAAGTCGAGTGGGAGAGCACGCGAGCGCGCGCGAAAATCACGACTATCCTTGAGAAAAATGGTGGACTGCTCGTAGTCTATTAATGTTTTCAGGTTTCAAAATATTATTGTAATATAGTAGTGGGCTAACCGGGTGTTACTTCAGTTATCCCTTAGTCAGGATAAGCGGGTATATAACAGCAACAATGTAACTTTCTCGTACAACGCGCATGCGTCGAGTCTGTTGTACTTCAAGGGACTTCAAGGGTGTACCACAAGAAAAACAACGACTACAAAAAATTATATATATATTTGATTCATATACATAACTTTCGATGTATAATCGAAAGGAAAAGAACATTCATAATTATGTGGTTCTTTTCTTTTCTTTCTTTTCGCGGAGAACGAGAACGCAGAGAGAAAGAGAGAGGAAAAGGAACGCCTGATACTTTGCCGAGTCGCTTTCCACCCACTTGTCAATAATCTGTCAAGACTTATTCCTTAATTGTTCCTCACTTACTTATTTATTCCTTTTGTAAAAAAACAACTATTTGCAGTCTACAGTATCTGTGGATTCGATCGTTTGAAATTTTTATATTATGTCAGAAACCAAATTATAAAGAAACCAAAAATAATGCTAGAAAGTTATTAAAACATGATTTCCATGGAAACGTCAAGTCTCGTTACCAAACACTTGACAAATCAAAATGTTTCCTTGATATTAAAGTTTATAGACTGCAGTGTTTGCAGTGCCTGCAGTCGCGCGCTTCGCAAACATAGTACTGCAGGCTACTTTTAGGGATACGGCCATTTTTTGCGCTCACGCTCGATCTATAGGTTACAAAGTGCGGTCATTTTTGTTGTTCGAAATCCTCGAATACTTTTGAAAGTGACTGAAGTTAAAAAAAAATCCACGTAATGTTGTTGCTTATTATGCCACAGGCGGGAGCATATCACATGCTCCTGGCTGAGCGGATTGTGTTTAAATTAGTCCAGTTCTGTTGTTGCGTGACAGAGAGACGGCCATGAGACTGGACAAGGTATGGGATCGCAACGGTTTTGTTTTAGATTATATTATTAGATTTATTATTATATAAATTCGAATTCTCTGTGAATAAAACCGACCCTGTTGATGTGCTGTATTCGTTGCAGACCGCTTATTCCACCTCCAACAGGGACCGCGGAGACCATTTTAAAGTGGTAGGGCTAAAAGGCAGAGAAGGGACAATTCGCGCCGAAGGCGCGATTTCCGAGCGCCTAAGGCGCGAGTTTCTAGGGTGGTCCGGGGGAATGCCCCCCCCCAGAAAAAGTTTGAAATTTGGGCCTCTTAGAATGCATTTCCTGCATTCTGGAGCAAGAATTAGGGTATTTGAATAAAACACAGACATCATTAATTTTTGGCTTTGAAAAATTAAGAGTATCAAATACATCCGTTTTATTGACGCATAAATTCATACAATAATCTTTCGATGTTTTTTTAACCAGCAAACGAACCGATGAATAACGAAAATATAATTTTATAAGTGTTTGAGGATTATCTAACTGAAAAAAAAGGACATCTGGACCCCTAAAAAATCAACCCAAGCAAAAAAGTGGTAGGGCTGTAGCCCTACCAGCCCCTCCCCCTCCGCGGTCCCTGCCAAAAACAATAGTGTAGTCGTACTACTATACACGTTAGCCTGCGTGGCAGGCGTAGAAAGGGGAGGGAGGGGGAGTTCGGGCGCGAGCGCGAGCGCGAAGCACGTGGAGAGAGCGCTGCAGGCTACACTGAAAAACAACTTGCACCAATTCTTGGTTGATCCTATGGGGTTATAGGACAAAGACGTGCTTTGCCAGGGTGTGTGGAGTATCATTTTTGGTGGTGGGCTGGGTGGGTAGACGAGGTAGAAAGTTTTTATGATTGTGTGCTTTACATTTAATGTCTTTAATATCGACGGATTTCCGACAATAGAAAGCATAGATATTTATCTATGGCTCGCAAAATTCCCTGTCAGTCACTATTAAAAATGGCTATTTTTAATGCTCCAGCTCACCCCCTCCCCCTAAGGTTAGTCCTCTCGAATCAACACAAGCTCGCACCAGCTCGCACAATTCTTGATTCAGGCGCCGCCAACATTGTTGTTTCTTTTACTCTGGTGAAATGGCTTCTGTAGTAAGTATCATTCAGCTAATTTAGTTCACAAGGGTATAGCAATAACTACTATGAGTTTTTCCTACGTTGAGTTCGCTGGCAAAACAATCTATTTATGAACACAACAAATCCAGAGCTTATATCAGTGCCAAGTGCTGAGACAATGATCGACGAGATTTGTGATCATTTTTCACAGCAGTCCTGTTGTTTCTAATCGTGATTTCTTGCTCTTAATCTTTACTTGTTTTATATTTGCAACGTCTTTCTTGTTTGCCGTTCAGTTCATGCAAACCTGCGACGATCTAAAAGGGCTAAAATCACTGTGAGAAATAAAACCGTGCAGACATGCATGCGCGATGCGGAAGTTGATCGACGTGGCAGTGAGCCAATATCAGATGATCTGATTCCGGTTATAATATAGCTATGAGCAGTTTATTTTGCTACAAATGAGAATCATTTGAAACGAGAAATTATACTGCTTCTATATGCCTGCCAACTTTCCTGAGACAAAAAGTGTGAGATTTTCGTCTTCAGAGTACTTTGATTTCCGAAGATGTTCCGATGATTTCCGAACGTTGCCGAAGATGCCGAAAGATTTCCGAAGACTGTGAAAGATAGCCCACAATGCATTCGAGCAGGCATGAGAAATTGGCCTGTATGTATGTGATAGATGTTTTTGATCTGCAATCGTGAGACTGCACATACCGTAAAGCTCTATTTAGCACCCTCTCTATTAAGCCCCCCTCTCTAATAAGCCCCCCCTTCTTGAGGCCTAAATTAAATAAGCCCCCCAGGGGCTTAATAGAGCTTTTACGGTAATGCGCGAGAGTTTTATAGAGCTTTTAAAGTGTTGCAAAATGCCGGCCGGCCCGGGGCGACTCCCATATGAAAATGTTTCATAATCTCTGACGATCACCTTGTCACTTTACCCAGGTACAAAATGTACGTTAATGAATATACGATTAGCACAATTTTAATGTTGGGAGCTCATCAAGGGAGGGCAGTCATTTGGGAGGGGTAAATTTGATGGGACGGGGGGGGGGGGGGGGGGGCGGGGACCTGGGAGTAAAGGGGGCCACATGGCTACTGGGGATGGGAAAAAGGGTGGAAAGCGGGGTTCCCAAGGTGGCGTGGACTGGAAGGTGGCGTGGACATTATTTCATAATATTTTGCAATAGTAAAAGCACAAAGACGTAGGAAATGGGAGTACAAGGTACGGTAAGCAGGAAGTTCAGACCCCCCCTGTCCCACTCAATACTGCTCATCATGCTGGGTGACAAAGCGCAGCGACACAAAACACTGCTTATAAAATTATTTTTGTCTCTACATTAGCGTCATGAGTTTCAGGTGGCAATGACCTGCGAGGGCTGTTCAGGGCTGTCACTCGTGTGCTGAACAAAAAAGGTAAATGAGGATTTTATTATTAAGTTTTTTTACTTTATATTTCTATCCTTTTAATCATGAATCGTACAAAAAGATTGTCCGATTCTTTATTTATCTAAAAGTACATTCTTCACAAAATTACAAAAAAAGAATTTGATGTTTGTGTTCCTAAGAAATTTCATGTCTCTCTGATGCATTGTGAGCATGTTTCAAGTTTAAACAACTTGTTTGGTTTCAAATTGCAACTTTTAGAAACATTTATTTGAACCAGTATTAAATGAGGTAATAGCTGCCAAAAATAACCATTAGATATATAGGGCTAGACAAATTAGGCAGACAAATTTAGCCGCACTTATGTGCTGTTGCCACAGAAACATAATAAGTATCCCTCTCGACCAATTAGAATTGAGTAATTTTGTTGAGTGTTCTATCATTGTAGAAACCTATATTAAACCTTTCACTCCCAGAGTCAAACCTGAGTCAATAAATTTGGTTGTAACTTTTTAGTCTGTGGATAAAACCCTAGTGTGTGACCATTCAAATGAAAGCTATTGAGCAGTACATTCATGTGGTACCGTTTGTGTTTGACAATTATTTTTTGCAAAATTAAATTCAAGATGTTTCCCTCAAGTTTTGAGCTTAGCGCTCTTGGGAGTGAAAGGGTTAATCGTGAATTGGTTCATGCATTATCATAATATTTTCAATTGCTTTTTTTTTCACCAGGAGAACAGAACATTGACATTGACATGGATAAGCAACGTGTTTATGTGACATCTCAACTGTCATCAGATGAATTACTGGAAACGATTAAGAAGGCTGGAAAAGAATGTTCCTATGTTGGCACAGCGTAAAGAATATCATGGCTGAACAGTGGATGCAACATTTTGTCTAACTTGCCTTTTGTTTTATCCCAAAATAGTTCACTGTAGTAAAGGATAAAATGTAGAGTTTTGCGCAACAAAAGTAAATACTACTGAAATTATTTTCAAGGCGATCACAGAAAGTTTGAGTCACGCTTGTTAAAAAAAAAATTAATGAATAAAATTTAACTTGAAATAATTAAGTTGTGTAACTTGATTGTTAGTAGAAAAGCTGCCAACACATACATCGGCAAGGGTATATAGACTTTCTCAAAGTCCTTTGCTCGCCTCCACACTCTGCACTTACCCTCACACTTCACGCTCGAACCCCAAGCTCAACTTGTGGGCGAGTCTACTGCAAGGGATGTTAAATTAGGAATAATACAAAATTATTTGTTTTGATTTTTTTATGGATTATTTAATAACTCAAAAAAAAAATAAACAGAATCAACTGCAAGCTTCATTTTCTGTATTATGTGGTTGCTTTAATCTCTCTATTTTTTAAGACTGCCAGCTACGCAGGTTATATTCTTTGTTGTTCGCAGAAAAATGTCAACAACACCATTCTAAAACTTCCACAACTTTATTGAAACCACAATTGCCAGAGTCCCTTTTAGTTTACATAATAATGTGAAATGTTGTCATTTTAAAAGCAGCTATAATTAACACCCCATGCTGTACAGTTCACACAAGAAGATGTGCGACATAAATGCAAATAGGTACAATAAAAATATATTAATAACTGCGCAGGCTACCCAACCACACCCCCCCCCCCCCCCCCCCCCCCCCAAGCCAAAAGGCTTTCTACCTTATTGACAATCTCATTCCTAGAGTCCTTGTTACCCTTGTCCAGCGGTGGAGCGGCCAACAAGGACCTCTGGGATAAAGCGATCCGCCATGACCAGATTCTAGGGCTTCCGGCTCTACTGCGCATGTGTTCGACCCCATGTTTCAACTAACGGATGCCAAGATTCTTGGACTTCCGGTCTTACTGCACAGGTCAGGCGGATCACTCTATCCCAGAGGTCCTTGTTGGCCGCTCCACCGCTGGACAAGGGTAACAAGGACTCTGGGAACGAGATTGCCTTAGTGAAAGGATCCTAATGTTACCATAATAATTCAATACTCTAAGTTTGATCTCATTTCTCACTGATAAAATATACTATTTGCTAATAAATTATTATAAGTAGTTTCTGGTTTTGCTTCAAAATACTCTTCAAACAATTTGTTAATTACCACATTGTCAAACTTATCTGATAATCGTAATGAACAACATACAAAGAATACATTGATAATCTAGTTAATGCTGTGCTATTTGACCAGATTTACAAGCAATAATAAATAAAACTGCACTGAACTAGCTTGATCACACTCAAATGTGGGGCTGTAAAAATTACCATGATGACAAGACCCTTGCATAGTTATATTTTTTTTAATACAACACCTACAGCACCTGACCGTTTACCTCCTAAGAATTTGACAAAAGTTCTAAAATATCCATTTGGGAAAATTGAAACATGATACCCACCACATGAAAGTACAGCTCAATAGCTTTCATTTGAATGGTTACACACTAGGGTTTCATCCACAGACTTACAAGTTAGAACCAAATTACAAGACTTGAAATTTGGCCATCTAGAAAAGGATTAAAAACAACAACAAAAATTCTGATTTGAGCTTCCCAAAATCATACGACCTTATTAAAATAAAATACTGACACTACAATGCCTTTGGCAACCCGGCCAACTCGTAAAATCCATAGATAATTACCCATAACAAGCAAAAATGTATAAATGGCCTACAGAGAGTCTAAAAATCCAATAAAAAACTCCATGGATTAACATTGTAAACTCTATTTTCAATTTATACAAAAACACACTCTGACTCAACACAAGGAGGGTGTAATGAGTCTGTGATTGCATAACAACTACATTGTATTATGGAATCTTTTTGTGATTAAAAGAAAGAGTCAACCACAGGGGCCTAAAAATGATACACTGAGAAAATTATAGATTGATTTCTCCCCACTCGAGGCAAAGAGGAAACCTCTGCACACGTTACTGTTCAAGTTGATTTCCTATCATGCATGCAAAATTGTAGATCAAAACAAACTACAGTGAACTCTCTCTAAGACGGACACCATCGGGACCGGCACAAACTGTCCGTCTTAGAGAGGTGTCCGAGTTTAGATACAGTAACATGACTGAAAAATGGCGTGCAGGGACCAACACCAAGTGTCTGTCTTACAGAGGTGTCCGTCTTATAGAGGTGTCCGTCTTACAGAGGTGTCCGTCTTATAGAGGTGTCCGTCTTACAGAGGTGTCCGTCTTATAGGTGTCCGTTAAGAGAGAGTTGACTGTAATAACAAATCTGTCATTTCCTCCAAAGAGAGAAAGAACCTAATATTCAATAAATTGATGAAGTTCTTGAGCAAATTTTTTTCATTGAAGTCCCACACTATTGTCCGACTGAAAACAGTTTCTTTACAATAAATTGTCCGTTTTCTGAGTTTTGTTGTGCTAAATGAACAGTAACATATGCAGGGGTTCCCTCTTGGCTGCCTCAGGGTTAGATGGGGATCTCTTTCTCACAGGGTAAAAAAATTGATGTTTTAAACAAAAATTATGTTCAGAATACCAAACAGTAGCTCACTTCATTTCATACTCGATAATTAACTAACTCTGTCATTATAAACACTTGCAAATAATCAAGTGAGCTATTGTAATGGATTTGAATTAAAAAAATCCCATCATTATGTTGGTATTCCTGTGACATTGTTTGTAGTCCTGTGACTTCGACATTCGTCACAACAACAAAGAGTTGTTTTCAATCGAGAAACAAAACCATAGAAATCACAGTGACCAATCAAAGTAAACATAAACAACACAATTGCAATGCACCTATGAAAACTCAAAGCAAATACATGTAACCGCCATCAAGTGCGGGAAAACGCATGTGACCAAGTCACAATTGGTTTTGGTTATGCATCTAACTTGTTAAGTAAGTGGCGTGAGATTTTCACACCAATCGCAGTATAACAATTTAACCACAGCAATTCTGGATTCATTTCGACACTCGATTGAAAATCGCTCTATCACTGTTTTCCAATATTACAATGTCATCTTAGTTGCTACAACTAACAAAGTGAGAACATGTGTGCGACCAAGTCACGATTTCGACACATGCAACTGGCTTTAGTTTGGTATCTGATTGGTAAGAAAATGGCGCACAATAAATAACCTCTGTGGGCTTACAAGAAGAAATATGTTAATACCAAAATGAATTATAGTGTCTAATCAAGGCAACACTCGCCCATATTGGATCATCAAAATAATTTGAAATGAGCTGGCAAAATCGCTATAAATTTTAAGTATGGAAAATACTTGCACAGAAACATACAGTTAGGATGACATAAAAAGGTTGTAGATTTTAACCAGTCCTAATGTTCCAGTTCCAGTAAAAACCTTGTACACACATAATGATATATAAGAAACTTACATTATTTTAGCCTGCAAATCTGCAAAAAAATCTTGAAATTTGTCCCTGGCAAATAACATCAGAATATGCTAACTAACTTAAAAGTTATTTGTACCTTACACAAATCCTATGTAATCAACGTTGTGTGTATTACATGTACATTACCTTTTAAATGGATAAATAAACCTTGTGTTTATTTCGATACAGTTTTTTTCGGGAACCATACCTAATGTTTTCAATCAGGTTTTTATCACACTTTCCTCAGTCGGATCGATGTGAAATTTACACCAATTATTAGTCTTGGATTGAAGTTTATTATAATGTACTTTTCAGTGAAATCGATATTGCTATGGCAACGATAAACACAAAACCTTGAAATCAGTTAAACTTAAATTTTGCGCGATCCAGATTTCACCTGGAAAAGCAAATACCAACATCTTAAACTATGGTGTATGGCAAACAAAATATATGAGAATGAAAAAAATTCTGTATGTTTGATTTCGAATAAATTGGCAAAACATTTCAAATCTTACCTTTGCATAATAATTGGTGTAAATTTCACATCGATCCGACTGAGGAAAGTTTGATAAAAGCTGATTGAAAACATTAGGTATGGTTCCGAAAAAACTGTATCGAAACACCTTACACTGTACACATTGTACTACATTATAAAAATTTGCATCACCTGATTTAAGTACTTCGTAACTATGTTCCTTTTAGCTTTTTCACGTCTTATTTCAAAACAATTCACCAGTTAAAACACTAATTGGAGTAAACCTTTACAGAAAAAAAATCACATCCACTAGGTATCATCTTCCCCAAAAAGGAAATAAACATTACAACTTCATGTGCGCTAGCTATCTTTCCCCATCACCACTTAACAGAATCTCTGATTTTAAACCATCAACTGACATTCAATGCTATCAACAGCACTTTGGCAAGACGACCATAAGCCGACAAACTCTGTTCACCTATGGCAGACAATCTGCAGACTGAGGTTTTCAAGAAAGCAGACTGCTTGCAGAATTGACCACTGCCAAACAAGGGTTGCTTGGTTAGAGTAAACCCAGGCAAGTTTCATCCTGATTTTAATTTTTCCAGCGATGAAGCCGTTGGTAAGCCAGCTTCTGTTTTGCTCGCCGGGTCCTTCTGCGCTTTTGACTTGCGAATAGCCGACCTCCATAACCACTTTACCTTCCTTTTCGTGTCCTCCTCATTTTCAGCTGCTGACGAAGATTCGCTTTCAGTGGTAGAATCTTGCCTCTTTCCAAACCAACTTAATCTCTTTCTGGACTTTCCAGTGGGTGACTCAGGCAAAACACAATTCACAGCTGGCTCGTCCTCTTCTAATTTTCCACAAGAAACCGACAAAAGTTCTGAATGTTTGCCTGAATGTTCTGATTCTACTGTAGCGTCCGTCATAGCCTCTGCCCCTAACTGATGACTAGGATGGCTACCACTCGCATCAAACGATGCCGACGCAGTTTGTGACTCTGGTATGACATCATAATGGTTACTATTATGCGGCATCATTCCCCTGCTGGCAAACCAAGTTTTTTTTATCACTGGAAAGTTCTTTTAGATCATCGAGCGTCCCTACATTAGCAGTTACAGTGGAGTACGTAGGAGGAAGATCCTCTTTGCTTTCAACTACAGTGTTGATCTCTGACATGGTTTTCCAAGGACTCGCACTAGACGAGATTTTTCTTCCTGAACTGACACCAGCCACATTAGCGACATTAACAAGGGCTTGTGCTATGGCAGAACCAGTGCGAGGGCGTGTCCATTACCTTTTCCGATACCAAATGAGGTCTGCGACATAATCTGAAATCCACAAAGTGATTCTATCTGAGACCATCTGTGCTGTCTTTCCTCAAGCTCATTGGTAACTTCAGCAAGAGCCGATCTGTCAATTTCAAAATTCAAAAATATAATTAACAAGTCGATTTAGTCTCCTTTGGAAATGTAAAATTGGATATTATACAGTGGAATCCCGATTACTCAAACCTCCAAGGGAAATGAGTTCGGGACTTCGAAATATCGGGGGCAAGATTAAAGTAAAACAAATCCAAGGGAAACGACTTTTGGTTTAGGTTATCGGGGGTTTTCAGAAATCAAGGGTTCAAGAAATGTGTGGTTCCAGAATATATCCATACCTCCCCCACGGAAGGTTTTTTGGTTTGAACCCCCCACCCCCCAGGAATTTCCAGTTTAGCCTCATACATTCCTTTAAAAAGTTTGGCTTTTGAGACCCCCCTCTCCCTCGGAATTTCCAATGACCTTCCTTGGGGTGGGTATGGATATTTTCTGGAACTGCACAATCAGGATTTTACTGAACTACAGTTGAATCTACTGTAAGCAGACACACTTGGGACCAGAACAAGTGTCGGTTTAAGAGAGGTGTCCGCTTATGAGAGGTTAAAAATGTAATGTTTGTATGTGGCTGAGATCATGACTTAGTGTCTGCTTATGGGAGGTGTCTGCCTATGGGTGGTGTCCGTTTAAAGGTTTGACTGTATGATATGGAGCAGACAAAGAAACGTGGAGTAAATCTTTTCAGTCAGAATCAAAACGTACCGTGCACCAAGAATCTTCTGATCTACTTCATCAATTGACAGATCATGAGCCAGGCGGAGGGATCCAATTAAGCTACTCCTCTTCTTCTTTATTCTCTCGCACTGTTTATTATAAAGAAACACAAGAGAACTCTACATCAAGTAATTATCCAATGCTGCACAAGTGAAATGCAAAGAAAAGTATATATATATTTTTAATGCATTTCATACTATTGTACAGTCGACCCTCCTGTAAGCGGACACCCTTTTGACCAGAAAAAGTGTCCACTTAAGAGAGGTGTCCACTTATGGGAGGTTAAAAATGTAGTGTTTGTAAGTAGCTGGGAGCCCATTCTCATTCCCAGATCCTCTGTTTCTTTTGGTCACGTGGTTGGTGAAACGGAGGCTTTAGTCTCAGCCGTTACCGGATGTCTGAAAATTCCGGACATCCATTCATTAATTCGTGTTACGCATTCATTTTTTATCAGCCAATGAAAAAATTCAATTTTTTCCTTGCGACCAGGGCTACTCGTTTCTGGTGCGAAAGAAAAAAAACGAGGAGCTCTGACCAAACGAGGATGCTGGGAGTATGACTAAGTGTCCGCTCTGCCTACAGGAGGTGTCCTGAACTTAATCCTCCGTTATATTATTATGGGGGGTTTATTATCGGAAGTTTATGTTATGAACCTATAAAATAAATTGGCTGTAGCTCGGGTAGTCGAGCACCCATCTGACTGGTGTACAGGAGGCCACAGGTTCAGAACTTACCGCTTCCTTTGCTTCCTGCATTTGTTTCAGAGCAACAGCTCTTTTCTGATGGAAGTGTTTTGTTTCTTTATCAAATGTCATCTGAAGCCATTGTTTCAGAACAGCGGGTGCCTTCCACGACTGGTACTCAAGTTCTTTCTCTGCCTTCCTCAAGGCTCGGCGAACCTAAAGCAAGTTCAAAAATCAAGTTCAAAAAGTTTAAAGTCAATTCCAATACATTGAATCAGAGGAGCGAAATAAAATTTTGGCTCATCAGTGCTAGCGCTTAACTACAGTTTCTGTAACAAGAAGCCCATTAGGAGTATTGCCACTCCCCTGGATGAGATGCTAGTCCAACACCAGGTTACCCCCCAGTGTTGTGTCCTGTTAACCCAACAATTTTCCAGGACACATTTACATGTACTCCTGGGTGGAGAGAGGCACTGTGAAAGTAAAGTGCCTTGCCCAAGAACACAACACAGTGACCCCGGCCAGGGCTCGAATACGGACCGCTCAATCTGGAGTCCATAACCCATCCTTCACTGATGTAAAACAGACATGTATGTTTGTCTGTTCTTTCATGACATGACATGACACGATATGACAAGACACGATACAACATTACATTACAACATATGCATGTATGCATTAACCATAATAGGCCACCGTATGAACTTTAAAACAGTGTCCCCTACAAAAGTAGATTTAACAACTAGTCATTCATTTTTGCAGCATTCATTTTCTTCATGTTCAAGCTCTTATGTTTTTAAAGACATAAAACAAAAAAAATGATTTAATACCTGCGCCAGCTCTTCCTCGGCAAGCTTCAGCTTGTGCATTTGTTCCTCAGTCCCTGTGCGAGTATCAGACAATAGCTGGGCTTCATTCTGTAAAAAAAGAAGACTACTTTTGATTTCTGTTCCATTGGGTGAAATGAATTCATTGTGGGACTGAAATGGATCACCTGCACAATTTAATTTATTTTTTGTTCTGTTAGATCAAAAACCAACTACACTATCATATGGATAGTGATTTATCTTTTAAACTTACCCAAAACTATTATCATCTTGGCCAGTCCTTACAAAAATTAAATTATATTGTTACGCAAGTTGAATTAAATACCTTGGATATTTGCAGCTCTTCGTTTAGTCTTGTTTCTAAATCATGTTTCTCTGCAATGGCTACTTGATGGTTGTCCTCAGCCTCAGCCAACCTGAAATAGCATTACATGCATTACATCAGACACAAATTTCCACGTCTAATTGTGTGCTGTTTTTTAATGGTAAAGCCACACTCGGGCCAAACTGGCCCACACTGCCGGAGCTTATCCCAGTTTCCGCAGCACTAAGCAGGAGTATTATTGCTACTCCCCCGGATGGGATGCTAGTCCATCGCAGGTTACCCCCAGCATTTGTCGCCGGTACCCATTTAAACACCTCGGTGGAGAAAGGCACTGTGAGAGTAAGGTGTCTTGCCAAGAACACAACACAATGACCCAGGCCATGACTCGAACCCGGACCGCTCGATCCGGAGTCCAACGCGCACTAACCTGTCTAATGAGGCCATCGCGTCTCTCACAGTTTTCAATATTTTTGCTGAAAGGGCCATTATAAACTAAAATACCTTGTCTGGAGCTGCTGCAGACCATCCTCAGCCTGTTGCAGTATTTTCATGTCTTTTATCATGCGTTCCATTTGTTCTTTGGCTTTGCGTTTCTGTAGCACAGCTATCCAGCAACCAACAGTAGCGACCAGCACAGAGAACGCTACAACAACGTCCTTCAAAAGGCTGTGTCCTGAATCTGACAAAGAGATGTTCAACACACTTAATTTTTTAAATACATCAACATTAATCTGGGCTTATTTTTGTTGAAAAGGCTTTTTAGTGGGCTGATTTTTAAGGGGGGGGGGGAATGAATTTTTTCTACCTTTGTCAAGCTACTTCAAGTTCTTCTGATCCTGATTTTAATGATTGCAAAACAATCTGTATTGTCACAAATCTTTTGCAAGAACTCTCTGAAGAGCCTTTTCAATAATTATTATAGTTGCATACAGTCAAACCTTCACCAATGGCCACCACCTCTCTACAACGGCCAGGAATTTTCGTCCTGACCGTGCGCCAATCCATACAGCCACCTCTCTACAAAGGCCAGGATTTTTCATCCTGACCGTGCATCAATCCATACAGCCACCTCCCTACAACGGCCAGGATTTTTCATCCCGACTGTGCACCGACCATATACTTTACTCTTATTGAAACAACGACAGTTATAATTTTCTAATTCAAGGTTAAACGATTGTAGAGAGGTTCAACTCTATCAAGATTGTAAACTACCACCTGCAAGAATTTTAAAGATTGATCAAGAACAAATTACCATTGGCTTGTTTCCATGATAATATTATAATAAAAGAACAATGTTGCAAAAAAAAATTACACGATCAAAACTTGGAAAATTAAAACATTCACCTCAAAATGTACCAAAAACAAAATGCACAGAGGCCAGAATTGTAGCTAGTACAAAACTGTGTCATTAGACAACATACATGTAATATAATGTTGAAGAAAATTTAAAACACAACCCCACCCTTAAACCGCCTTCTAAGGTTTTGATAACATCGACTCAAAAACTTCTGGAGGCATTTGGAAAATGATTCTTCATGTTTGAATATTGTGAAAGCCAAATTATTGAAAGAGACCAATTTACAAACCGATCAAAATTTAACTTAAAAAAATGTTGCATATACTGTATAAAATAACAGATGTTTTAAAAAGGCAAGTCAGATTAATATAATGTAAGTACACTAACCAAATGGTGGTCCAAATAGAACTATATCCATGGCGCGTAAGCCAATCTTCTTGCGATGTTTCGGATCTTTTATTCCAAGTTCGTTCTGTAGTAAACCATTCTCCTCTATAGCCAGCCTGTAGCACATCACAAATGGACGTTAGACAGTTTGACTTAATTTATAATAAAAAATACATGAAGCCAAACTGAACCCAAATATGGAAGATAGCTACACCTTATATGTGTAAACTTTGTACTTTCATTATGCGGCAATAAATGTATAACTAACATACGCAGTTTATCATACATTGAAGTATACATACAGTGTTTTAAAGTTTTAATAAATACATTACAAGAATCTGAAAAAAGTACATGAATACTTTGTCACTTGCAAGATTATTGTTAGTAGTTTCATGATATTTTTTTTTCAAACCATGATCACAGTACACAGGCAGTGTGGAGAATTGAGAATTTAACCACAAACAAGCCACCTGTTGCTGTTAGCTTTCAACATTAAGCATGCAATTTTCTTTGCATTTATAACACAAGTTGCTAATTCCACACATACACATGTAAATGAACATCTTTGAAAAAATATTAAATTCCAAATTGATGTTCGCAGCTATAAACTTAAGAAGCTTATTACCAGTGACTGAAACTTGCGCAACAAAACATTTTAAATTGTTGTACTAAAATTTATTTCAGCTTACAAAGAGCATTAGTTAATTTAGTCTGTTATTTAGACAGTGTTTATTTTTTTACTTCTATGATCATGCAACTAACCACAAAAAGCAAAAGGTATACATTTAAAATTCTATCTTTTTAAAGAGGTTACAGGTTGTTTGCAGTTTGGTGTCGGAACACATTAAAATAATATTCTGCAACAATCATCAAAAAAAAAAAAAAAAAAAAAAAATTGTATAGGGAAGTTTTGTATAAATTTTTGGGTTCCTCTATTTGTAATGTTAGGTTTTTTTCACTTGACGATACAAAATATTATAATCAGTTCCAAAGCATTTTGCCTAAAGACATAGCCTGTTATAAATTCAAACAACATTCATATTTAATTAGCATCAGAAAAAAGTAATATTATTATAATGCAAGGTCAGCCACTACAGTATAAATCTTACTCAACGCTACATGGATAGTATGTAAAAAATGTTACACGTCAGTTATATCTAATCAATGTAGCATCAGTGTTTGAGCAACAACTCATGAAGAAAACCTTCAAATAAATGACAACATTTAAACAATGATTTGTCTACAGTAGATACATGTACTATGTGTATCAAATGAATTGTAACTAAAATAAAATTTTATGTACCAGTCACAGCAAAGAACAAGTCAGATTAGAAGGAATTATAATATACACCAATACATGCGTACAGTGGAACCCCGATATAATGAAGTGCCAAGGTACCGGGTACAGTTTTTTAATTTTTTCCATTAACATCAAAGAATTTGAAGTCCTTCTCAAATGTCTACGCAAACGCAAAATATATTTAGTTAATGTCCATTACCGTGGTATGTCAGATCCATTGATTCCTGCAGTACTGAATACTTCAGCATATTGTGGAAGATGAACTGAGTTTGTTAGCCAGTCAATGACCTCTGTGTTGGTCCATTTGTGAACTGTAATATGAGTGTAGTAATATACAAGATGTAAGTAAATAACTCAGGCATAACATTGGTAAGAACATCATTATATGTATTGATCACATGATGATTATGGAGGGAAAACCCTTGCTTGAGGGACGGTGACATGATTTGAGATCCTGTTTCGATTATGAATGAGATACATGCCATTGACCAATGACAATAACAACAAGATCCCAACATGTCATCATGTAGAAAATGTTTTGAAAAACAGTAAACATAATTTTGATGCCAATCTTGGAATTGTATTCATGAATATCTTAATAGGAGACAGATAAGTTGGTTATTTCACAAGCACGGCACAGGAGTTAAACGCAGAACTACCGAGAACAACACCAGCTAGTGGTCAACGTGAGCCTGGGACGAATGTATTTCAAGTCCAGCACTCAAACCACTTGGCCACGCTGCCTCCTTACGACTGGCACACACATGGCATACAGTACCTTTGAAATGTAAGTTACCACCTCTCATCTCATTTCTTGTGAGACGCGTCTTTTTCTCTCGAGAGTCACTGAACCGGCAATTTTGGAATATATTACTTGCGAGAAATGAGACGAGTCTGGACGATTCTCGCGAAAGAGACGGTGGTAACTTACATTTGAACTGTACTGTACAAATACTGCATCTGATTATAATATAATTGACTGACCTTCACTCTGTACCCAGCTTTGCCAAAGTTCATCCACAGAGATCAAGTCATCATCTCCATGGAAGTGCGAGTGTCTTTCCTCGTCAGTGACTTCTAATTCATCGCGCATAAACTAAAATTCAAACAAATCAAGCAATAATTAATTAAATATTTCACTACCGGGTGGCCAACTGGTCAAGGGGGGAAGGGGGTACTCCACTATATAAGCTATAATATAGGTATTAATGCCACCCCAATGGGTATGGTTTTTGAGCCCTTTTGGTCTAAAATAGACCAGATTTTTGCCATTTTGGTTTGAAAAGGGGAAATTTTTAAGGGGCTAGTCTGAAAATTGGGTAGGGAAAATCTAGACTATGAGCAGTCCCTCGAGTGGGAGAGCATGCACGCGCGCGTGAAAATCACCTCGAGTCAAGGACACACAATGCACGGGGAGAGAAAAAATGAGGGACTACAGACAAAGCCAGAGTGTTTGACCTTTCACGGCCGATAAAATAAAATTCCTTCTCTCTCGACTTGCTGTCATTTGTGCTTGTCATCGACGAACTGCAGGAGAGAGGAAAATCGCATATTTTGGTTTAAAAATGGTAGGTACACCCCCACCAAATTTCGAGGATTCCCCCCACCCCCCCCCACAATGCCTAACATTTTCACATACTCAGAATATTCACTCACTAAATAAACACTAACCTCATTTGACTTCACTCAAGTCAACTTTCCCATTCCTGTCATCATCCAGGTGAAAGTGTATTTTGGTGATTGCATCAAGATTCAACTTTTCATTTTCTGTCAGATTTTCCAAGCCTAAGGAAGAAATCAAACAAGAAATGAGCCTCTTATACATAACTGCCTGAGAGAACATAAGCATTGTGTACAAACGATGTATGTTTACTGTTTTTCAACCATTCTCTACAATACAATGTGCAAATCCCGTGGGGCTTGCATACATTTTATTTAAACCCCTTACAGTGGTAAGGTAATAAAAGTGAAGTCTGTTTCAAACCTAGGAAAAAATTGGCGGAGCTTGTCATGACACCGAAAAGCCCCATTGGGGAGTGCTAATAAAGTTTGTATTGTATTGTATGACAGGCTTGTCGCTGTTGACATATACGTAGTGCTCACAGTCGTTTCCTTCCAAGGGCGCGGGAGGCGCATGAAGGTATTGATCCATTTCGCACTCCATACCTTCATGCGCCTAGAAAGGAAACAGCTGCTACGCTACTGCTGGCTCTGAACTTCAGCTTCTGTAGCACAAAGTAACTAGGAGTATTGCTACCCACTCAGCCTGGATGGGATGCCAGTCCATTGCAGGTCACCCCACCCCCCCCCCCCCCCCCCAGTATTTTGCCACCTGGGATGTCCTAACAATTCTCCCGGTACCATACCTATTTACACTCCTGGGGCCAGATACGCATCTTAGTTTAGGAGGGCCTTGTGAATCCAACGCCTGGCTACACTACACCAGCCACCGTCCTTATGCAAATTACTTGTCAAACTCCTGTTGGCCAAATGTATTTATAGAATACTCTATGTTTATACTATATATTTCCATATATTTAAATCTGAAACAAAATGCCACCACCCTTACACCTATAAATTATACAGTTCAACACATATGTAAAATGTAGCTGGTTTTGACTTTGTGCAAGCCTTGAAATCTAGACTAAGTCAATCACATGTAATTAAAGTTCTTATTTACAGTGTACAAAAGTGTAAACAAACGCTAAAACAGACAGCTACCGTTGGTTATTAAAACGTGAAAAATATTAATGAAGGAATTGACATACTTTTGATATATTCAAGTAAAAACAAACTGTGTATGATATTAAGAAAACGCCTAACATTCCAACAGTAAGGTCTTGTTTCTAGAGAAACAACCCAGTTTAGCCTAGCTTAAAAAGGCTCATGATAGTTTAGAGTTTCTATGCTATTGCTACCAAATCTATATCACTTAACAATAAAATCAAGGGGTAAAATTAACAATGATGAATGCCTTTCAGACACTGATAAGAAAGGCGCAAAATAACTTCTATCACCGAATAAATAGTTACCATAGCAACACTGTATTTAATTGTCAAAGACCTTATTTTTACTTTTGAGTCTACGACCGTAACATTAATTCATCCTTTCCAACCTTCAAAATTTCTGCTTACATAATTAACAGATGGCTGCAGCTTCATTATTTTCCTCACAAACTTATAAGAGCACTACAGATAACCTGTTAAATTATACCAGTCTCCTGGACCAGGTTGTTCAAAGGGTGGATAATGCTATCCACCAGATAAATCACTATCCAGTGGATAGCGTAGTTTGTTTTGATAACACTTATCCACTGGATAGTGATTTATCCAGTGGATAGCGTTATCCGTCCTTTGAACAACCCGGCCCTGGAGTACAAATTGATATCACAGAATATTTGTACTCCGGAACCTTTCATGCATAATTTGTACTTCGAGTAGAGTTGGATAATAAATTCAATTCATAATGTATGAAATGTATAGTGGAGACAAAGTTCAATCCACCTAATTCTTACAACCCTTGCTCAACATAATGTCTTTAATTATTTAACAACATCAGAAAAACCAAGCTCAGAGTCCAAACAAACCATTTTTCGCATACATTTTTGCAATCACCATATTACTAATGCCCAATTTTTTTTTGTATAGCTATAACTCCCTAGCTTTACATGCAATTAGTGGGGAAAAAATAAACAAAGCTATCTGAACTAGGCCAATAAAAAAAATACAGTCGTCTTCCCCAGAGAGCTCACCAGTCATATTGACTTTCCAAAACAATCCCTTTTAGAAAGGAATCTCTAGAGATTTGACTGTAAAAGCTAATTGAGCTAAACTGTAAATTGTTTTTTTCTAAGCACTGATGTTCTGTACTACTACATTAGAAATAGGATTTGCGATGAATTAAACTAAAAGCTTTCTACGAACACACCTAAATAAGCTATAGAGCAGAATAATTTTGTACATGGTCCAATTAAAATTCTCCAAGTAACAACTTGCGCACTGAATTATGAACGACAGCGTCAATACATTTTAGTTGCTTCCAGACTCAAATTCTGGAACAAACTTTCGTTTTAACTGATATTTAACACCTAAAACCAAACAACACCGGCTGGAATAGCGAATCTAAAGTAAGAATTTATGTTTACACAGAGGAGTCCCGTTTGAAAATAGTTAGCTTTTCGCTGCATCGATAAGCTTCTAAGCACACATAAACAGTTATCAAGAAAATACATGAATTAACAGCTTCGCCCGATGGATAAAAGAGCGTTTACCAAGTTAATGCACATGGTTTGTCAATCTTGACAACTATAAACAGTTGATCCCAAGCAGAGAAATTTTCAAAATATAAAATTAACGAAAAAATATCAAGCTTTGGCTTACTTTGCGGCTTACCAGTGCTCGTTTGACCACGAATTCCAGTCGTTATCAAAACAACCATCGACAATTTGACAAGACAAGATACTGCCATCCTTTCTCCGATAGTATCAGTCCTCTTCACAAATATTTTGCGGCGTAAAGGCCGCTATATAAAATGGGTCAACTTCGTCCCACCATGTTTTATCGTGTTGACTCGTTGTGATGACTCGGCGCTCTGGTGCTTCGGATGCGTAGGAATGATAAACGTAAATCTTCGTAAACGTTCGGAAATGTTCGGTAAAACTGTATTTCTCGTTTCTTTTCGATGTTTCTTGCGCTTTTATTCACCAAGTTTCGATTTCAACGATTAGAAAGATCGCTCTTAGCGACATTATCGCTACAAGCATTTTATTTTTACCATTTTAAAAATATATGTGTGCGTTTCCTTGTTTGGTTCTGCCCGTTTCCGGTCTCTATGACTTCCGGTTGGTATGACGTCAGAAGGGTAGGACACGTCAGGAGTTTCCGATCGATTACACAAGTTGTTCGTTTCTCTGAAAATGCCGGGCGATCCGAGCCCAAAAGGTAAGTTATTATTCTCCTGAACAGTACAGACGTGCTTCCTTGTGACTGATTAAACAATCACTGAATACGAAGGACGATAATGTTGGCTCAAAGACAGAAAAGGTGCGAGCTTGATTCGAGTTTATAATCAGTTAGTCAGATCAAAACGTAGTCAATAATGGCGCCCTCCGTCATGGTAAAAACTCAAAATTGTTTTTCTCGTTCGTTGTATCCTCGCCTGGCTATGATTTAGATCCATCGGAACTTTCGTTCCTTGTTAAAAGTGTAGAACTTTCCTTATTTTCTATTTCAAATGATCTACGTGGTGTTTACTTTGATAAAGGAGAACAGCGCGAGAAATAGAATGTATTTTCACAGTTTAGAACGACAGATCCGTTGCCAAATTAAATGAATTTTGAGTCACAGAATTCGTTCAGAAATTATTTCATGTGCGCGTTTTAAACGTAATCACAGATTCATTTTAGCCAGAACATTCGTATTATAACATAACGTGTTCCCGTAGGCTTACTTATAGAAAACACTAAGGCAACAAAAAGAAAATATTTATACCTAATCTGAATATTCATAACGTCAAACCATGGAAGTTAATCCTTCTTCGAACGTAGTGTATACGGTTTTTATCAAACATGGTTTTCTATACCTCTTCAGCTTCTCCTGGCGGCGTTATATCCTACAATGGCGATTCTGCTCGTGGATGGAATGATCCCCAACTTTTGCCTTCTCTAATAACAAAACCGGCAACAGACCGAAGTTAGATTTGAGGAAAAGAGTGTCGCATCAACAAGCTCTCCATGGAGGACAGACAGCTCCATCGCCGCCAAGCGTACACGGTTCTGTTGCCAATAAAGACGATGTAGCTAACGGTGAGTTACATTTTAGAAGTACGTTTTAAGTAAAAATCTAAGCGAGTTTATCGAAAAAGAAATAGGAAGTATTAAAGCTTAGCTGAAGTCACTGTTGATGACGAAGAGTATTAAAACTTTGTTGTCTTATTTCCTGCTGGGATCCAGCATACTTTTAATGTTTTCGACTGAAATATCTTTTATTGAAGTTTATAGTGATGTCTGTATAATTATGTACCGGTAGTTTTTGATTAAGAATTAAACTTGCTATTTTAAAGTACTTTCCTGTTTTAATTTGCCCTTTGGACTTACAGTATTTGGTTACTGTCATTTTCGGAGTGATCAACATTAAATTTCTCTTTACCATATTTAGTATATGTCAAGTAAACTGATGATGAGAATAAAGATATTTTCCAAACGGGATATTTTGTTGATACGCCAGGACCTAATGATGAACATATCATTTCTCATTTGACAGGTGTTGCAGGCCTAAAGCTCAACGGCGTCACGCAACCACTTTTCACTCCTCAACCGGTAACCACTTCTGCACCTCTTCTTAACAATGTTTTGAGCGCTCCATCAATACCAGCTGTGTTTACAAGGAGTATATCCACTCCATCATTCACGGACCCAGTCGTGACAAATACGAACCAAGCACCTGTTCACTCGGCACTAGCCGTGAACCCGCCAGCTGTACATGTACATGCTAAATCAACAGATAATCTATCTGGAAATCTTGGCAACCTTTGTTTGCGCTTAAAGACCATAGTTTTGAACCAGTAAGAACTGCACCCTTACACAGCATCCGTTCAACGGCAGAAATTAGCGACCATTTAGATTATCATCATGATCATAGTCACAGCTCACCACAGATATTTCACCCTATTACACCACCTGTAACAACCGCTGTGCCAAATTATCAAGAAGGCCCGCTCCTCGTACAGCCATCCATCCCTCCGTTAGGACATGTGACACCTCCGCCACCATTACCGTACCAACCAGTTGGTCACATAACCCCTCCCTTGTATCCGGTACATGGTCATAGCCCTATTGCCACAACCATCCCATCACAGAGTAATGGGGTGATGAAACATCCTCCAGCTGGACATAGTATGACTCCACCACCTCCCCACGGGAATCATGCTGCACCACCAGTGTCGTTGAGCGCAGGGAATACTCCTCGGAGTACCTCGCCCTCAGATAAAAATGGTGACACTGTTAGTTCAATGGATGACCAGGAAGGCTAAAGGTGACCATGGATGCCTTACAGGATGTTATTAACAAACTGCAGGACACTTTAGAGGTAAGTTACATGTAGTACTAGGGAGACGCGGTGGCCTAATTGTTAGCGTGATGGACTCCATACCGAGTGGTCCGGGTTCAAGCCCTGGCCAGGTCATTGTGTTGTGTTCTTGGGCAAGACACTAACTCTCACAGTGCCTCTCTCCACCCAGGAGTATAAATGGGTACCGGCGACAGAATGCTGGGGGGTAACCTACGATAGACTAGCATCCCATCCAGGGGAGTAGCAATACTTCTGGTCGCTTCATGCTATGGAAACTGGTGGGATAAGCTCTGACTAGCAGTTGTAGGCCACTAGGCTCGTGAAGACTTTACCTTACCTACATGAATTACTAAATTCTTAATGGCAGGCCAGGTAGTTACATGTAACTCCAGTTTCTGTTATCGTACATGAAGTGACGTGGAGTATTTGTACTCCCTCTCAATCAATCAATCAATCCTTTATTTATGCACGTGTCACCTAGGAGCTAAAATAAACTTGTTAAAATGTGAATGTGCGTAAAATCTCTGGATGGGATGCTAGTCAATCTGAGGTTGCCACCAGCATATTTGGCCAACTAACATTATGGACACATGCATACTTTACACAGACACCATGTTATTACAGGCAGTGGCATTTTTGACCCTGTGTGATCAGGAATTTATTCTTGACTGTTGAGAAAATGACTTACAAATGATCAAACTGAACATTGCTTTGCAGAAACGGGTTGCTGATGATATTTCAAGAAGGTTACAAGTGATGTCACAGAATTGGACTAATGGCAAACTTAGCCAAGGTGTGAAGAGCAGAATGATAAAGCTTGCAAAAGGTAAGTAGTTAAAAAAAGTCACCCATATTCTCCTTACTTGTTTCAATGTTCCTGAAACTTTCGCCTCTTGAACAGGATTTTCCTGAGGCCAACATGTTTTTACAGTGAAGATGCGCCGTATCGTTGCCACTCAACAAAGTTTTTGATTATTTTCGACAACTGTCTGCGATTATGGCTTCCATTTAAACTAGCAAATCAAATTGCAAGAACTGTGGGAGGCAGAGATGTCAATTGTCAGAGTTCACGAACATGGAGCTTGACATCTCCGCCTCTCAAGATGTCAAACATTAATCAAAAACTTTGTTGAGAGGCAACGGTTAGGGCGCTCTTCGCTGTAAAATGTGATGTTTCTTTTTCTCTCTGTTAGGTCAATTGTTTATCAAATCACTTTGAACTCAGTTACTCAGCTGTATCTGTCTTCTTGTTTTATTAGCTCTAGATGATGGCAGTGTTGATGAAGCGCATCATATTCACATTTCACTGATGGTAGACTTTGTCGCCGAGGTAAGTAATCTCATCATCATTATCATTTCCAAATGTATCATCAGCTGTACTTGAAAGTTCAAGTCTGCACTCAACATTATATTATCGCTTCTGTGTTTAGTCCCACATTACTATTCTCACAGCGCCTCGCTTTATCTTGGGAAGGGGCAGGGGCTCCGGTTTTTTGGGGGGCTCTTGTTTCGCTCGCCAAGAAAAAACGGTTTATTTTTCTTGGCGGGTGAAATAAGAACGGAAAAACCGGCTGCTCTCGCAGTCTATCTTACTGGCTTCCTCAGAAAATTTACACGTTTAGGCTTTATCACCAGCCACTGTTTGGGGATATCATAGCCTGTGTTCCTAACCAAATTTTAAAATTGAAAAAATCCACAATTTAATTTTTCTTTTCAAAATATAGACTTTGATCTTGCAAAACCAAGGTGGTCTGATCCTCAAACGTTGACCTTGGGAGTCACTATTTGAGACAGACTTACAGTGTTCCCATTAACGCACAACTGTGCGTATCTGACGCACAAAAAATAAAAAGGACGCACAGTTTTTAGCCACAGTACGTCCCAGGGACGCACATAAATCAGCGCTCAAAATTTCGAGTGTTTTCATAGTTTGGTCTACTCTTGAGATCAATAAGATTTTTCAAGATACAAAACACACATAAGAAACAATGTTAAAGTTTCACTAGTTTCCTTTACCTTTTCATTACCTCTCCAAGCTGGAAACTATGAAAATTTGGCTGCAAACTCGAAAACGAAGCAAGAATCACAATGATAATCACGCGAACGAGCGAACAACTCTCGGCTCATCGATGGTCAGCGGTCAATACTTCATGTAATATTACATGATGTGTATATCACTTAAAATGCCTTTCTCCTTAGGGGACCCTTAAAAAATAGAAAGGACCCCCATTTACTGGAACTGGGGGTCCTTGGGACTCCTGTTTTCCAAAACTAGTGGGAACACTGACTTAGTGATAAGACCACCATGATCTTTGTTGATGACTAGCTGCAATAACTGTACATTTAATTAATCAATATTATTTTCTTTGTCTAGGTAAACCAGTGGATGGTAGCTGTTAAGAAATTGATCAATTTAGTCCGTTCATCAAGTACATTTCCAACTCACTCCTGATGACAAAAGAATTAATATATAATTTATATTAAATATGAAGTGCTCAGTAATCACTCCCATGGGAAAATAAATTTTTAGAGATGGTGGGAACATTCTTGGATCCAAGGAAGAAAACGATACTTGAACATTTTTAAATGGACAGGAGAAATGTCAAGAGATCTCAAATCAATGCAATGTGCCGCATACACTGTTTACATTTGTGAGATCAACTTGTGTTGCTATTTAGAAAGACATTAGATTTGCAGAATGTACAACATTGTAATATTTTAGTATATTCAATTCTGATTAGAATTACAGTCGAAGCTCTCTGAGCAGACACTCTCGTAAGAGGACAGCTCTACTTACGGCCACCTTGACAAAACCCTGTTTGAACTCTAGCTCATACAAACTCTGTTTTTACACATTCCCGTAAGCGGCCAGCTCCAGTTGTGGACACTTTTTCTGTTTCCCGAGGATGTCCGCTTACAGGACCTTCGACTGTATCTAAGTGTTTTGAGAAGTAATAATTTAATAAGTAGTTAACATGCATTTCCTGTGTTTATATGGTAGTTGTTTGGCTAACCAATGATAGTACAAAATTTATTGTATTAAATAATAACTTACAATAATATTAAATAAATATTATTGTATCAAAAGGTAGCAGTGTCAAAATGTAGTAGAGATTTTATTTTGGAAAGATTACCACAAAACTAGACATTTATTTTCTAAACAGGATTCTCATAAAAATGTACTCTATGATAATATTATTATATAGCAAACATAATGTGCGAGGACTGTCGACAGATTGCCTGCTTTCACACGATAAAGCAGGCAATCTGTCCATCCAAAATATTCAAAATATTACTCTTTGCCCAAAAGACAGTAATTAATAAATAATTAAAAACTATTTATTATTATGCGGGAAAGGAAAGAAATGATTTTCATGAGAGCTCTATTTACCTTGACCACTTGTTAGAATAGCCTAAAATCAACATATTTATACAACTGTAGATAGTATTAATTGATCCATGCATTTCACAAATGCGGCATGGCTTAGTGTTTTGTTTTAAACATTTAGCAATGGCTTGGTAACCTGTTCAGCCTATTTTAAAAGGGGGCTTGGTCACGTCGGTTTCAAGTGATTTTAATATTTATTCCTTACAAATTACGATAGATTTATGAAACCCACCAATTAATAAATGCTACAGGTGCGGATGCAAGGCAAAATATGACGGTCACCGTATTCCAACTGTGCGCCAGGGGAGTCTGTGTGCATGGTTCCCCGGAAAACCTTTCAGATTTGATTCTATAAAAACATCTGATTCAATTCCTGAGTTCTTGAGACTAACAATTTATTAGATTGTTTGATAGAAAATGTTTGTCAACCAACTTTTGACTGTCAAATGCACAATATCCTGTTACGAATTTGGGAGTTAACGCTTTCATCCCCCAGAAAAAAAGAAATCTGACTGACTTCTGTAAAACGTTGTAAACTGGTCTGGATTCGCGCCTGATGTAGGAAGCCATAGAGGAAGACAAAATGACCACAACTGGACAAGATCAAACAGATTTCAACTTCTTTTGTCAATTTGCATCAAAAGATGATCTGAAGTGTTTAGAATAATCAAATATAGAACTGACCAAGCCCCTTACATTACGACCTAAATTTAACTGGTTGGCATAACAGATGTGTCTTGTTGTAAATAACAAAGGCGAGTGTAAAAATGTATGATTTTATCATAGAGTGGTTACTGTACAAATCCAAAAGGCGTGAACTCTTTGATTTAACTTTGACATGATCAAACTGCAAGAATAGTCAGGAAACTCAAATTTACACTTTGTTTTTACAGAAAAGCTTTGCAAAATAGCAATATTAAAAATAAATACAGGAAATTAGACTGTCCGATTATAGGCAAAGGAAAATACAAGCTTTAAATCAAAGTGTTGACGCTTTTCTGATTCGCACAGTAAATTTTAGTGTAAGAAAGTAGTAATCGAACTTGTAAGAATTGAACTGATTTTTTAAATCAAATCATTAATGTTACAGCTGCTATTTAGCCATGCGCTACTGACAACAAAATATTCCGATATAATTTTGGCTTGTGTAATAAATTCTTGGTTTTGAATAATTTCCAAAAATAATACTCGGCCTGGTAAAAATATGTCTATACCTCAAATTTCTGCAAACAAAAACAGATTTACCCATGATTTTGCAAAGCCACAAACAAGTCAAGTTTACAAATAACACAGAAGATACTCGGCATTTAGACTTAAGGGTGCGATTGTGAACTATTAGAATATGGTTAATGTGCTGTTTTGTGCCACCACTGATCTGCAAGCTAGCTAAACTTTAATGTGTGCTTTTGAAAAAAGCCCTCCGACGAAGGGCTAATGCTCGAAACGTCAGCTTTTAGAAATTCGCTACGGCGGTTAATTTACCTTTATCAACTCCGAGTTGATAATCAACATTATGTACTTTTGAAAAGCTGGTTTCTTTGAACATGAATGCATGCACTGTGTAGATGAATGCAAATAGCAAAATAATATTTATTTTTTTCGAGTCAATTTGGGTATGCTGTGTTAACTTTGTGAAACAGTAGCATAAAATATGTGGTTGTAAATGTACAAAATGAATTATTAAAACAAATAATGAAAAAACACTGTCTGGAATTCAGTTTCTGATTGTAAAAATATTTTTTATCAAATTAGAAAAATAAGCTATACTACAAAGAAATGTCAGAATTTTGATAACATGTTTTGTTAGATAAAACTCTGCTATTTCTTTCCCTGAAGATCTTTCGTTGGCATTTCTTGAGGCTGTTGTCGTGTTACAACTTGGAGTGATCGGATTGTGCCGAGTGAACTTTGTTCAACCATTCCACCATAATTCTGTTCAGCTCTAAAGGACTGAAAAAGAGAAACAGGTTAATTGTCTGGCTGTAATCGATATGAGTGTGCAGGGAGAGAGAAGTGAAGATGGGCCTTTCTTGCTCAAAATAAGCGATCCCCCCCAGGCTGGACTATGAACAGTCCCTGTTTTGCGAGAGGAAAAAATGGCTGTGTGAAATCTAGCATCTCAACCCCAGATTTCGCACAGCCATTTTTACCCCTCTCGCTTTATTTTGCTTCTAATGCTCAATGTTCATGTCAAACGTTAAGGGAAAGAGGGACTGCTCGTAGTCTAGCCCCGGGCCGCTCTGCTAGATCCACCACTGAGCCTGTTAATATGACAAGATTTTGGTGGTCCACTGGTGGTTCGATTATAAACAAGGTTACACAATGTCACAAACATCATATTTAAAAGTACATCCAAATTAAAAACAATTTTTAAAACATACCATTCCAGGGTTACCCAGTGTGACGCCTCTTCTATGTGAGCTCTATCCAGTTTAGAAACCTTTAAAAAAAAGTAATGGTTAAAACAATATTTAATTCCAAAGGGGGTGATCAAAATCTAATTTCTCCTTACAATATCAATACATTGTCAAGCAGACAGGTGATGAGAATATAGAAATAGCATTAACTAGGAGATATTGTCTTGATGTACAACCAAATTCTCAAAACTAAGCATTAGAAGAAATATATGGCGATAAGTATGGAGAATTAATACTTTGAAGTTATTTAAACAATAATATTCCAAGCATATACAGATCCAAATTAATATCTAAAAATTTCCACATTGCAACCCTCTTTAAAAATTGTTATAATTATTATTAATTATTATTATTATTTATTTGTGAGCATGTAACATAATATAATGATATTGTTTTGCTTACCCATTGCTCCATTCTGGCACAGAACTGTGGTCTAATAAGACCATCTTTTCCTGTAGTAATCATTAAGCTCGGTTGTTGTACCTGTCAAGACAATGGAAGAAATATTGACATACAGTGGAACCTCTACTTTGGGACACGTTTTCTTGCCGAGGGTGTCCCGGCCCTTTATGGAGGTTCCACTATACTTTCAATAAGGGGACACCCTTGAGACAAGGAGAAGTGTCCCCTGAATTATAGAGGTGTCCCTTTAATAGAGGTTAATAGATGCAAAGATTATATGAGCATTAATTTTGCCAGGACATCCCATTAATCAGGGACAGATCCAGGAATTTTTGATAGGGGGGGGGGGGGGGGGGGGGAGGGGGGGTCCCAGGGTTTTCCTGAAAATGCGAAGAACGTAGAAGGAGACTTTTTCGAAGTAGACTGCAATAGTTATTACTAAACACTTCTACAAGGGGCGAATGGCGGCGCTCCCCTCCAATGTGGGGTGTTTGTGGGGCCTCCCCAGAAAAGATTTCAGATTTCAGGCTCTGAAAAGTGCATTTTGATGGATCCTAGAGATCCTTGCTATGGATAATGGTGAAAGCAAAAAAAAACCCACAGGTCTGATAGGAGGGTCCCCCCCCCCCCCCCCCCCCCCCGACCCTCCCCCTGGATCCGCCACTGTTAATGGAGGATTATGTTTCTCATAAATTTATGGCACACTTAATTCCAATATGTCGATGCATAACCAATAAAATTTTAAGTCACCTTGCGTCCAGCTATCTTGCAATTCCATTGCCAGTCTTTTTCCATTGTTCTGTGCCAATTTAAAGGTCCTCTACAAAGAACACACAAATATAAACGTGATAGTGTTGTTCTCTCATTCCTTCACCCCCACTAACTGCCCCTCGGTCTCTGAGAATGAGACTAACCTAAATCCTGTCTTGCTGTACATCTCCACCAAGTACTTCAAGTCGTCATCAGTGAGTATCCAGCTTCTTTCAACCTTATCTGGCAGCCCAGCAAACAGCCCACCTGAAATATTAGAAATAACAAGGTGCTTACTGACTGGCATGGGTCGGCTGGAAGGTAGGGCAGGAAATCATTGGTTATTGATTGAGCTAAACAGTTCCCAGATTTTTAAATTAAATATATTTTGACTTACCTCTTTCTATTACATCAGCAGTGCTTACTTTAAGCTGTTAAAAAAAATTCAAGAACTTTTTTCATCATTCGTCTTACTGCTTGGTAACCTCTCGGTCGAATCATGACGGGCGAATCATAGCGGGCGAATCATGTTCGAAAAAACGGGTCTACACACAGCACTGAAATCTGCTGTAATACCAAACAATGATTGGCTACTTATGACCAGTGCTCAGTCAGTAGAGCACCACAGCACTATAACCTACCATTATAATAACAACTCATTTGGTTTACTTCTGTTTTATTCATTTATCTGAGAAGTAGAGGATTTTTTCCAAAATGAAGACAAGCAACTTGTTAATAAATATTAGATACATAATTTGTAAAATAATCTAAAAAACAACATGAAGTTGTTGCAAAGTTTCCTACAGTAGACAGTGGCAGATCAATGATTGGATATTTTATCAAGTTGTGCTCAAAGGGGGGAAGGGGGGGTAAAAAAAACTTTTTGCCCCTTTGGGCCTTATAATTTTCAACAAAAGAGGGGAGAACGGGTCATCTGGGTCCCTCCCTTGATCCACAACTGATAAAAGTACATTGAAATCGGGCAATAATATTGTTTTCTGGAAATTAGCTTTGGTTACCACATTTGGTTAATTCTCACCATATCTGCGGCACTTCTCATAAGCAGGATGAACGATCTTTCGATGTCTCTCTCAAGTTCTTTCTCTGCAACACCCTGATAAATAATGAATCAAGAATATCAGGAGCCCATGATAATATCAGGACTTATAATCCATCAAAATGTTTTCTCGCGCGCGATTGGTCTAAACACGTCACGTGATGCAGCCAAAACTGGGGAATATCCGGGTGATATTTCCCAAGTGATATTCCCCAGTTTTGAAAATTGCGTTTCACGTTCGCAGGTTCAGTTTTCGTCTCAAATAAATTGCTAAATTAAATAAAACTGATTGTTTTGAACAGACTAGAAATATTTTTGAATGCCAACAGAATTATTTTGATGTTTAACAGCTTGGCCGACCGAGATCTTCCACGGAAAACAGAGCGGCCTTGTGAAAAAATATTTGAAGGATAATAACTACAATAGCCTCCATTTGGCTTCAAAAATATGCTCGGATATTTGTCCTTGGACATTATCTGTTCCTCGAAGCTCACAGTTTTCCTCGAGCTTCGCTCCTGGAAAACTGTTTGCTTCTCGGAACAGATAATGTCCGCGGACAAATATCCGAGCATATTTCCTCGCCAAATGGAGGCTATTGTTTATATGTCAGACTGTCTATTTATATACTGCAAATCTTCCATATGGAATGAAATCCTGACACCAAAAGACTAGTAAATAATCACTTTACAGTACTGACCTCCTTATGAAAGTAAAGCTGATATTGAAATATCCCTGGGTTTGCTTGTAATCTTTCCAGTGGGTTAATGTTAGGAAATGTGGGTACAAAGGGTGTCATGTTTATCACAGCACTGAAAAAGGAAATAAATAGATGAACTTGGTAACAAGACAGTATAAGAAACAATTTAATAAATAATATTACAAGCTCTGTAACAAAATAAATTAATAAATATAATAATAATAAATAATATTAATAAATATGTACTTTGTTTTTTTATAATATTATTATTATCCTCATATATTTGCAATTAGGATAATACCGTTACATTTCTCTGTTCCTTACTAAATGTAAATTATTTTCAACAATGCAAGTAATATTTTCATCTCTGTATATACGACAAAGACTGATTCCTTCAAATTTTTGGATCAGCTCACATATAGCATATGGTACACATTTTAGCATCCACGGAGACCGAGGGGCAGATAATTGGGATAGGAGGAAGCCTTTAGATTGGTGTGCGCAAAAGTTTACTCGATGGCCCATTTTATCTTCCTCCCACCCGAAAAATCTGCCCCTGGGTCTCCGAGGATGGACGGACAGTAGCAGTAGGAATGAGCTCTAAATCTGAAAGTAACGAACTGCATGGCATATCAAAAAGTATTTTTAATTATTTTGTAATTATTTTGTAATAATTAGCTAACACTTACAGAATCCTCTCAGCATAATGAAGACTTAGATCCCAGGCAATAAATCCACCAAGATCACGACCTACTACTGTGGCTTGTTGTATATACTAATCAGAAATAAATGAACATACGCTTTAAGTGAAATGATTGAGAAACCATGCAGGCACCTAGTGATTGATGTATGTGACTCTACATCACTAGAGGCACTGTAAGTATTCACGACATAGGAACTTCAATGTAATAAACAATGCTTACCTAACTGCAGGTTTTTGGTGTTGCAGAAACTACTAGTGTTGGTTACCGATGGTTGATTGTGTTTGGTGTGGGAATTGTAAATTTTCTTTTAAATCTTCTGTTTTACATTGGTGATTGCAAGGACAAGAAGTTGCCAAGTAAGGTCCAATAACTCTACTGGCAGTTCAAGAAAGTTTTAACACTTACCAATGAGTTCATCAGCGCAATGACATCCTATGGAAAAATAACAACATGCATATTGAACTCGTAGATCTTTTTTGTTGTTGTTATAAATTCACAGTTTGTAACTAAGTGTGTCACAATTCTAGTCTCAGGATCACATTGATTTGATTTTCCATAAACAGATGAACACACTTACAGCGCACACTTTTTGACGGCCATATGCATCAATCTCTGAAAGTGTTAGAATCATAGTCAGACGATAATTAACAAACATACTTATTTCACAATTATAATACATTTCAAACCAATAAGTTATAATAAATTTGTTTGTTATTATTAACAAACAAATTTAAACCACAACAAACACACACCGTGAGGACTGGAGGTCTGTCCCATTCCCCTCAGATCTGGTGCTATCACTCTGTATCCAGCAATCGCAAGAGCTGTGATCTAAAAATTAAGTATGAGTTATATGCCAGGGATTTTTTCCAAGCATGTGAGGGTCGATTTGGGAAATTTAACTGCTCGTACCTGGTATTTCCAAATGTACCATAACTCAGGAAAACCATGAAGCAGAATGACAACAGGGCCTTGTCCCATCTCCACATAATGCATCTTGATGCCTGTCTACAGATCACACACTTTTAGTCAATGTTAAGTTAAGTCTTGAAAGTTAAATAATAATACAAATGGAGGTTCAATAAAGGAATACTGGAACCTTAAGATTGACATAGCAGTGAACGACATCGTGGGCCGCACATGGTTCAACTACATGCTGCTGAAAAATCTGCAATAAAGATGCAAAAGAGAAAGTTCAGATTAATTAGGTGATGTCCTATTCAGAAATGACCCAACAATATTGTGCACTGACCGACCAACCGACCTACCGACACAGACCGACCGACAGACAGACAGACAGACAGACAGACCGACCGACCGACCGACTGACCGACCGACAGACAGTCCGACAGACCGACCGACTGACCGACCGACCAACTTACCGACCAATGAAGGACAGAAGGACGGAAGGAAGGGAGGGAGGAAGGGATTAGGGATTACACTTTTCAATGATATCAAACTTACATCAATTCCTGTAAGATTCTTCAGTTCTTTAAGAGCTGCGATAGGATTTTTGACAAGAATTGTCGTCATCCCCATCTCTCTGGCTGACTTAAGATTTTGAGGAGAATCATCAAGAAATATCACCTACAACAAAAATAAAAATAATTCCTATTTCAGTGAATATAATTTTTAAAATTATTGTGCCTTAGTCTCCTTAGCTAGCGAGAGCAGCCGGTTTTTTTGGCTCTCATTTCATCCGCCGGCGGGTGAAAAAAGAGCCGAAAAAACGGCTGCTAGCTTGTAGGCTATAGTTTCCAATGCAGCCATAGTTTTTTCCCATCCGGCCCTCACACCAAGTCAATAATAACAAAATAATTATTTATTTAATATTTATTTATTACACACCTCTGAAGGCGTGACAGCCATTTTCGAGCAGACATGGTTATAAATATCAGGATCAGGTTTGCAAAGACCAAGTTTACACGACTCAAACACTTCGTCAAAATAATGCAGTAAGCTTGGAAATGGTAATAACTTGAAGTTATTTCCTGTGTCGTTGGTCCAGTTATTTGTCAGAACACAGGTCTTGATACCTGAAAATATCACAAAGTGGGCATGCAAGTATATCAGTCATATCATAATGCGTGGTTCCAGACAATATTAATTTTATACTCCCCTGATGTTTTTTGTTTTGTTTGAGCCCATCCCCCCCCCCCCCCCCCCCAACCCCCACCCCACCCTGCTGGAATTTCCAGTTAAGCTTCAGGCTTTTGAGACCCTCTCCCCCTTGGAATTTCCTTGGAATGACCTTCCCTGGGGTGGGTATCGATATTTTTCTAGAACCACATGTAATAAAATAAAACATAGAACATTACAAATTTCTATCACTTTGAGCCCTTCACCTCCAGATCTGCATCACTCTCAAAATATATCAAAGCACAGCCAGGCATGTAAGTTAGAAGCATAAAAGCAATGATCACCAGGGGAGGTAAAATTGCCCTGATCCATAGGGGTGAGGGACAAGACCATCCATGGCAGGGGGTGGGTGGGGGCAATACTCCCAAGGTGTTGGCATTGATGTACCCAAATGCCCAGGATTGGAATGGACTTACTTTACTGGTCAGCAGATCTAGAATCGCAGTGTTAATTTTACGCACCATGCTTCCTCAGAGCAGTTGCGGCATTCAGCATTTCTGGGATGACTTTCGCAGATGAGATGTATTCATCCATGATTTCTTGAAATCGTATGTCTTTACAGACATCATTTCCCTGTTTAGAAGCATGCTCTTTGTAAATTGTGTCCATTTCAGAGCAGAACTGATGAGAACAAAAAATTAATTAGCCTGTGTCTGCAAGTCAGTCTTATCAAACTCAAGATCATTTACACAAATCAGTGTATGCCTGTCTACTCTAAGTCTTATGCATCATCCATGAGTCTCAATAATTTGCCAGCAGGTCTCAAACTTTGATCTTGCAAAAACGGAGTAATTCGCACAAGGAAATGTTGACTCCATTCTCACATGCACTGGTTGGGGTCATTGTGTTATTGGGCAAGATACTTTTCTCTCAGTGCCTCTCATCCCCACCCGGAAGTATATTTACTGAATGGGTACGGCGCACTGTTAACCTAACAAAATGCTAGTGGGAGAGTACGAAAACTCCTGCCCTGACAGAGAAATACAAGACATACCTGAGAAAGGGACACTTGACCAGTGTCAAGTCTTTTTGCATTGCTAATGAAGGTTTTAACAACAAAGTCACTGAAATTAAGAAGTTTTAAGGAAAGTAAAAAACTATGAAAGCTAAACTTGAAATTCCAGGATGGTGGGGTGGGGTGTGGTAGGGTGAGGAGTTCAAACAAAAAACCTTCCATGAGGGAGGGGGGGGGGGGGGGGAGGGACCGAAAATTATCTGGAACCGCACATTAATCCTTAACACTTTTATCCTTATAAAGTAAATTCTCAATCAGTTTATAAGGAGAATTCCCATTTTTATCAATACCCTCAACTGTACACCGTAATGTCAATTATGTTGACATCACTGTCAGTCATATTGATGAACATGATTGGCATGCTGGTATAGCCTTAAATTATGATGACTAAAACAAAACTAATTTAATAGCTTGTGTTTCCAAGGACACAGGAGGCACGTGATGGCATGGAGCACGAAAAGGGACCCCACGCCGTCAGTAAGAAAATGATTGCTACCCAGGCTACTAATAGATCCCAGCAAGAGCATATCACCCTCGAGCCTCCATCTCCCTTACTGGGCCTATGCCTCGGCGAAGTTACACCTTGAGCTATTTTTAGAATGTGTGGTTCCAGAATATATCCATACCTCCCCCACGGAAGGTTTTTTGGTTTGAACCCCCCTCCCCCCAGGAATTTCCAGTTTAGCTTCATACTTTCCTTTAAAAAGTTTGGCCTTTGAGACCCCCCTCCCCCTCGGAATTTCCAATGACCTTCCTTGGGGTAGGTATGGATATTTTCTGGAACCGCACAATCATTTTTGCCAAAAAACACGATGTCATGAGCCACGCACCCACGTTTAACCAATGAGATTGTTCCTGCTACAATACAAAACAACACAAAACAATACAAAACAATACAATACAATACAATACAAAACAATACAATACAATGACTTTTGCTGTTCTGCTTTGTTTCTAAAAATAGCCAAAGGTGTAACTACGCTGTTGTCCTTAATCATCATAGATAGAGGCTCCGGAATGATATGCTCCTGATCCCAGCTGTTACTGTAGCAACCTGTTACAATTTAGCTACATTAATTATTTTTACACATATGCATAAATTAAACCTGCTTGGCCTACCTTGGAATTCCTTTTTCCCATGAATACTTCTGAAATGCAAAGATAGGACTTGTAATCACAACACCCCCTAGGTCAAATATTACAAGCTTTATCATTCTTGCTCAAATCTTCTCTTGCAAGAAATGCATGGATGCGTCAGGTAGTACTTACATGAAGTAGTGACCGTAGAAAGAAATGGTCAGCGGATGCTCAAAATAGCAGAAATCTAAAAGTTAGTTTGATTGGTTTAGACGGTGGCAGCCAATCAGCTACTTTGTTATATGTTACACTGAAGATCTCTCAAAAATGGCGGACGAACTTCCAGATGATTTCGATGTAATTGTGCTAGGAACTGGTATGTTTACACTTGTAAATGGTGCGATGTAATATAATTTGATGTGGCAAGATTATGTACAAATTTCTGTAATCATCGATTACATTTATACAGCCAATGTAGGGACAGTTGCAGGCCTGCACTATGTAAACTACACCCCAAGGCCCAAACTACCGATTCGATCTTTCAATCCGTGTACATGTTCCGACATAGCTCGCTTAACAAACGTCCGTTACTCCGTTACTGGGAAATTTCCGTTCTATTTTCTTGAACACTGGTTGACAGGAATATTAAATATTTCCATCGATCTGTTTTGAAATTTCAACGCCTTGTATACCCCACCCCCTTTTTTCCGTCTTTAATATTTAATTTTGACCATCCCTTCATATAAAAGGACAGAGCCAGTTGACAGACTGGAAGATCAACACTGATTAATTCAAACCTGTGTTTGTGTATTGCATCAATCAATTCCAACAATGCATAATTTCCCCAGCCTCCAGGCATCACCATTTTCTCTTCCTTTTTTGCAAATTCCCTGGGGTACTGACTAATGCCCGACCCCTGGGACTAAAACTTGAGGAAACTTCCCAGGGGGAGGGGGATGAGCACTGCTGGAATTGACTGATGTATATCTCCTTGCTATGAGTAATAATGCTTGGTGGTTTCTGTACATATCTGATATGCAGGTCTTTTTCTATTTGTTTTTATTCATAATAAGGTTCCGGAGTCTGTGGTAGCAGCAGCCTTATCAAGAGTTGGTCTAAAAGTTCTTCATTTGGACAGGTTAGTGTAGGTTATTAAGCTTACGAGTCATATTTTGTTCTCTCACCAGGGATGGCAGAGCATAACTTTTAGTGGAGAAATGGGGGGGGGGGGGGGGGGTGAAAAGGTGTTCTTAAACACAAACTGTTTTCTAAGTCTTTTTTTTTTTTTCGAAAAGTGCCCCCCCCCCTCGGGCTCTGCCATGCCTACTTGCTCACTCGTTTTACTAAAAAGGCCAATACTTATCTGTGAAGATTTGTTTGTTTCAGGAATGATTATTATTCAGGCCAATGGGTGACGTTCACATTTGAGAGCTTGTTGAAATGGATTGAACTCAATCAGGTGAATGGCAAATAATGCAGCATCTTATTTATTTAGAATCACAGTTTATTGAAAGCAGACCTGTTAACAGTGAATTCAAAATTTAAAAATACCTTATTTACTCAAATCTGTATTCAAGTTCACGAAAATCTGAATTTAGATACTTTCTTGACCGATCCTCCAATGACCATAATACAGACAGGACACTTAGGTCGTGTTCTATTCGGATCAACCGTTTCAACCGCAACCGGTTTGGGTTGAAACGGTTGAGGTTTCCCAATAGAACACTTTTCCAACTGTTTTCAGTTGAAAACGGTTTGCAACCGTTTCAGCCTAGTTTTAGTTCGGTTGAAAAGATTGATCAACCAAACCAACCGAAAACGGTTTTTACCAACAGAACACGAAAAAAATGCAGCCAACCTAAGACGGTTGATCCCAATAGAACACAACCTAAGTTACTGCAAACATTTCCCTAATTGTTCTCTGGGAAATAGACTCTTCCTCTGTAATACAAACACTACTAAGTTATGCTCATGTCCAGTATCCATGACCACAGTCTTAGTTAATTTTGGCATCATTGCAGTGTAAAGACCATGCAGATACTAAGGAACACCAGAATGGAGCAGAAGAGTCTGGTACCACAACAGCGAACCACCCAGCCTGGAGACTGGTACCTCCTCAGTTCCAGTTCCTAGCCACTCTAATGAGATCAGAAATGTAGTGGTTAAATCTTACTTTAGGTAGGTATTCAACAGAATTGTGTTAATCAGATGCAAGTGTTGAATCTGATTTTTAGTTACTGCAATGACTCAGCCCAGTAGTGTGATCTACATTCAGTAACTAGTATGGATTTTTGGCTGATTTTATATCGCAAATCTCCCTGCATAGGGGATGGAATAACTGCACAGTGTCAGCTTTCTCAGATTAAGTAATTACAAGTGTTGTTGCCTATTCATCTTATCCGCCATTTTATTGCGACTATATCCATCTCTCAATATCTTTCATTCTTTCAGTGAGAAACAGCCACAACAAGATCCTGTAGATGCTGAACCGGTTACAGAGATAGTTGCATCTGAGACTGCTGTTATCCCCAGTGAGCCACAGAATTCACTGGATTCAAAGAAACAGACAAATCAGAACCATCGGATGAAAATGATACTTCACAAGAAGATGGTACACTGGAAGAATCAAGCACGGAAGAAAATAATTCAGCAGAACGGGCCGCAGGTTGATGTTGAAACAGCAGACGTCAACCATAGCAGCAGTACTCTTCATGATCAATCAGAAAAGGAAGACGAAAATCCTCCTAATGAAGGAAAATGTGCTGAAGAAACGTTGGGAGAGCAAAGTGAAGGAGAGTTGCCAAAAGATGCGGATTCAGGGAATTCCTGGGAAGTTCCATTTGTGCCGCCACAAAGACCGAGAACTGAACAGAAGCCTGCCATAAATGCGAATATGACATACGAAGATCTGAAGCCATATTGGAGACAATTCAACATTGACATCTCTCCTAAGCTTCTGTTCTCCAGAGGTCCTCTTGTGGAAGCATTGATTTCTGCAAATATCAGTCATTACGCAGAGTTTAAAACTGTCTCCAGAATCTTGACGTACATGGACGGACGAGTGGAAGAGGTGCCGTGTTCAAGAGCTGACGTATTTAGCAGCAGCACAATATCTGTCGTGGAGAAACGAATGCTGATGAAATTTCTGACTTTCTGCCTTGATTTTGAACAACAGCAAGAGCAGTATGAAGGATTTGAAGACAAACCTTACACAGAATTCCTCCATTCTCGTAGATTGACGTCCAACCTGCAGCATTTTATCATTCATGCCATAGCAATGGTCAAACCGGAAACTGCGACAGTGCAAGGACTTAAAGCTACGCAAAGTTTCCTTCAATCCCTCGGTCGCTATGGAAACAACCCCCTTCATTTGGCCCCTTTATGGTGCCGGGGAGCTACCACAGGCGTTTTGCCGAATGTGTGCCGTGTTTGGTGGTTTATACTGCCTTAGAAGGGGCGCGTCAGCAATCACGGTTAGCGAGGATAGCGGCGCGTGCACAGGAGTCATCTCAGATAATCAACTGCTGAAATGTAAATGGCTGATAACAGAGTTTTCATATGCGCCAGACATGCTCAAAACAGAATGCACGCAGTTTGTTTCCAGAGCAGTTTTCATAACATGTAGTTCATTGAAGGCATCTGAAGAGGAGTACCTCACTGTTCTTTCAGTTCCGCCGTCATCAGAAGGGGGAGAGCCAGTGAGAGTCATTGAATTAGGCCCAGCTGCGATGGCCTGTCCTAAAGGTCTTTATGTCGTCCATTTAGTTTGTAAAAGCTCATCGTCAGCCAAGGATGATTTGGAACCAATAGCAGAGAAGCTGTTTCATTTCCTTCTGAAGGTAAGTGTAGAAATAAATTTTATTTAATTTGCAGCTACAGTCTAACCTTCACTAACGACCACCTCTCTACAACAGCCAGGTTTTTTCGTCCTGACCGTGCACCAATCCATACACTTTACTCTTATTGAAACTACCCTATGTGACGCTTGGCGCCAGCAGGATGGATGATGAAAACTCCCTACAACAGCCACCTCTCTACAATGGCCAGTTAATTCTGCCTCGAGGTGGCTGTTGTAGAAAGGTTCAGCTGTATTTTAATCAAATTATTTTCAAGCGCTTTCACTCAGGTTTTCAGGTCACATCACTTGTCTTATTTTACCCTAGAGACTTCTAATCAACACATTTCTATTTTCTCTTTTTTGTCACCTAGCAGGAAATGTTCAAAGTGACAAGCCCACAGTCCTGTGGTCATTGTATTTCAACCAAGCTATCCCTGATTCTTCCTGTGTCAGTGACTTGCCATCAAATGTCCATGTTATGTTGCTGCCTGGAATGCCCCTGGGATTTGGTGAAGCTCTACAACAGGTACTGGAGTAATTTTCTTTCTTTCTTGTACAATGCAGTGCGAGAAGTACACGTAGACTGTTCACAGCCTCTCTATTTTCTTGATGCTAAAAAAGCGGTTGGGGGGGGGGGGGGAGAAAAAATCAAAATCTTGTTCATCCCACCCCCACCCACCTCACTTGCGCTTGCTTTTTTCACGTCGAGAAAATTGAGAGGCTGTGAACAATCTAGGTGAGAAGAAGTGAGTGAAACTTGCTGTTTGACTTCAGGCAAACTGACTGAAAGATTTGCTAACTCAGAGGTCACTTTTTCTAGCCTGAAAATTTTCAACAAACTTTATTGTTACAGTAAAACTTTTACCAGTTGTTGCATGTTAGCTTTTATTTTTAGCATACTTCCTTATGACAAATATTCCGTAACTCCCCTCCCGCAGGCCAAGGAGGTATTTGAAAAGATCTGCCCAGATGAAGAATTCCTGCAGCCAATTCCTAACCCAGAGGATATCATACTCGACGACTTCCTACAGGATGCGAATCAGAATGCCACACAACCGGACATAGGTGTGTGTTCAAGCTGATGCTGTAGATCCAGACAGCAGAGAAGAAAGTTCGGGTTTAGCAATGGCGCAGGAAACAAGCTGAGGGTGGTGATGATGGTGCTAGCAGTCAGCCCAGTGAAGAGGAAATTCCAGCTTTAGCAGCGGAGCAGGAACAAGCTGAGGGTGTCGATGGTGCGAGTGTTCACCCCAGTGAAGAGGAAATTCCAGCTTTAACAACGGAACAGGAACAAGTTGAAGGTGACGATGGTGCGAGTAGTCCACCCCAGTGAAGTAGAAAGCCCGTCAGGGACAGGAATGGAGCCATCTGACACAGGAGCATGACAGATGATTAGACATACGACTATCTTGACGAATGAGAGAACAATGCCAGTGAAAAAAAAATAATTGAAATTATTCTTGAACTTTATGTTGCCTAATAATTACTAGATCGGCGGCAGCGAAGGACAAGAACAGAAATACGACATAAGCAAAATAATGTCATGATGTATTCAGTGAAGACAAGGGATTGTAGATAAATTATTGTTTAGTTATCAAAAATAGAAGATTAATCTTAGTAAATATGATATTAACTATCATATACAATCGAGCCATGATGATAGACACCGCAGGGACCTCAGAAAAAGGTGTCCATATTATTAAAATTATTAAAATTACTGTAAGTGGGTTAATTAATGTATTAGCTTGTATAGCAGACGCAAAATAAAATATAGGGCGCGAGTTGCAGCTGAAAGAGAGAGAGAGCAACAATATAGTCCAATATGGGCGCCGTGACGTCATTGTGAGCACTCATTCAAAGTCATGCCTGGGGAATAAATGTTTGACGTCTTTTTACCAAACGTAGCCCATTTCTGCTTTTCTTTGTTCCGTCAAGAAAACACAAGAAACATTGGTACATAATGGAGCATTTGAAAGAATGTTTTACCCACATCGTCTGAACTTCATTACGGGAATTTTCAAGTTCCTGGGCCGGGGGTAATTTTAGCTATATATCAATATATATTTTATTTTTTATTATTATTTTTCTTCTTCTTCTTGTTTTCGTTCATTTTTCTCAGCCGTAAGGATCGGTTTGCCGTTCAATGTTTATATAGCTATATGCCGCCCCAATTCCCAAGAATCGGGTATAGATTTTTGCCATTTTGGCTTGAAAAGGGGGAAACATTTTAAGGGTCAGATTGGAAATTGGGTAGGGTAAAAATCGCATAAGGGTAAGGGTTTAACCCCTCCTCTCCCCGCCCAATAAACCTCGGACATGGTCTCGGGAAATGACTGACGACAGCTATTTTATTTCTTGTAGCTAGACGGGTATTATTTTCTCTATTGTTTCTCGCACCTGTCTAGTTTGTTAGGAAACCGCGTCGCTTGTCTGGATTGGAATAATTGAGAAATCTACATAAGAATTAGACATGTAAATTGCATTGTTCTTGTGCTGCTTTGCTGCCAAAGAGAAAAGGGCGGGATTCACACAAAGGACCCAAAGTTATTACTCAATATATTAAAAAAGGTCAATTGAGCGATACTGCTTTGAAAAGAGACAGGAAAAACTTGCCATCGCCACTTTAATAGCTGCTAGCCTGCGAACGCAGACGTATTTCCGGCCCGATCGCAGGCTACTTTTTGTTGCATGTGTGGTTATGCATTTTAGTTGCACTGCGTCAACAATTCAGCTTCGCTTGAGTGGCATTTCGTCAGGGCAACAACAATGATATTTTATGGTCCAGTGAGCCACTGAAGCACGCAAAGATATTGTGAAATCAACATTTTAGCTGAGAAATATTCTAGATTCTGTAGATTGAACTAACGTGACCTTTGTTTGCCGAAAGAACTGATTTTCAGTGCAATAAAAAAGAAAAATTAGCGAAAACAACGCGGGTAGCATCCGTGCGCGAAATCTGACTAGATCAGTATACGAAATAAATTACGGTATGACGTATTAAAGGGTACTCGAAGTTAATAGGCAAAATATACTATCTTACTTTGTGTTATAGGTAAGATAACAACAAAAGGCAATATCGAACATCTCAGTCTATAGTTTTTTTTCTGCAAATGAGAATTAAAAAATATTTTTTTTAAAAGAAGTTCGTAATAAGAACGCAAATCAGGTCAGACCATGCGGTTCTCAGACGCGAGTTTTTTGTTTGTAGACACCATTCAAGCCAGACATTGACCACGTGAAAGGCACTATTAAAATAATTTGTTTGTTGTTAACATTGTTTTTTCTCTTCGATTGAACAATAGAAACATGATTTCACAATATGTCAAAGCAGATTTCACCATAATTATCTATAAAACCCCGTATAACATGGTAAAATGAAATTGAAAGCAGGCAATTTTTGGCCGCAAAACAACCTTTACGTACAAAAGCGTCACAAGTTACTCCCTATTTTTTAGGATGTGGGTAAAAAAAATTTCCCTCAGTTTCGATCAGCTCAAAAGGTTCAAAATGGCTTTATTTAACAACCACGCGCTCTCCAAATTTCTTTTTTTGCTTTACTTTGCTTTTCTTTCGGAACTGGAAAGACTTGTACTGACCACAGGTACTCAGGAATCTTCACTGAAAAAATAATCACTTGAACACGCGCATAACTGGAGATTCTCTTCAGCAAATGAGAGACAAGCATAAAAAAATTAAAATAGAAACCTAGCATCACGTGTAAGCGATCATTGCAGGTACTGCTGATCATATGATGTTTGGTTAACTATTGCACATGACAATCAGGTTTTCAGACAGATATTTAGACTGTATTTACCAGCCAGACGGGTCTAAATATTTTTTTCCCTTCTAACAATAGAACAGGATTGCAAAATACCGCAGAGCAAATTTCAACGGAATTATGGAAAGTTTTTCTTAAGAGTTATGCGGAAAATATGAATATTTTTGGCAACATTTGACATACCATGACAGGGGGTTTTTCCTTTCGTTTTCCATGAGTAAACAAGATTTGTTATAAACTTCACGTGCAGGAAACAAATGTATTACGTAAGGGCGCCTTATTTGGTAAGACTGGGGGTGTTGTCCTGACGTCACCACAGCTTATGAAACCCGGCTCGTAATATTTTCGTTTCTTCAGAATTTTTTAGCCGGCGGTTCAATATTTCCTGACGGCAGTTTCCTTGCCGTGTTAAGCCAGCTTTGTTCCTTGGTTAATTCTATTTACATCATGAGTCAACCGAAGAAACAGCACTCTCCGATCGTTCATTTTGTCGCCGGTGGTTTAGGAGGTTCGTTCGGTGCCTTCGTAACAAGTCCGCTCGAAGTTATTCAGACAAGACTTCAATCGTCCGCTTTTCGGCTTCAAAGAACTGCTAATCTTCGTGTTGTTGCCCAGAATATCTCTTCAACTGGCCCAGCTGCGAATTTCAGTACGGTTAGCGTGGCCGACACGAAGCTAAACATCACAGCGAACCGTTTCAAGGGAATTATTTCTTATGGAAGGTACATGGTTCAACAAGAGGGGTTCCTTTCGTTGTACAAAGGCCTTGGACCCACGTTGATCGGTGTCACTCCGTCCCGAGCGATCTACTTTGCTCTCTATTCCACAGCAAAGAACAAGTTGAACAAATCTGGCAAGCTAGCTCCCGATTCTACGCCGGTGTACATGATTTCCGCCGCGTCTGCTTCGTTTGTGAATCACACAGTTACAAATCCTCTGTGGTTTGTGAAAACACGACTACAGTTAGACAACAGAGACGCGCGAAGAGTTAGAGCTTTTCACATCGTAAGAGACGCTTACAAGAGCGAAGGGATCAGGGCTTTTTACCGAGGACTCTCAGCGTCTTACGTGGGAATCTCAGAAACGGTCGTGCATTTTACGATCTACGAACAAGTCAAAGCGAAGTTATTGAAGTTTCAACGCAAGACACAGCGAGACTTGAATGTTGTCGAATGTATGCTCGCTGCCGGTGTTTCAAAATCCATCGCTGCGAGTCTCTGCTACCCTCATGAAGTTGCACGCACTCGCCTTCGTCAACAAGACAGTGATTTTCTCGGAAAACACAAGTACAGGACATTTCTTCAAACGCTAAAAACTGTTGTGAAAGAAGAAGGATGGAGTGGTCTTTACGGCGGGTTAGGAACTCATTTACTTCGCCAAGTTCCCAACACAGCGATTATGTTCTTCACTTATGAACTAGTTGTGCATCTGTTAGAGTCGGGGGATGCTTAAAACGTTGTCTTTAAATTTAAATCGAAATTTCGTAATCATTAATTCACATTAGCAGGAATTTAGAGTTAACCAAATGGAATACTAATTTCGAAGTACAAGTATCGTTAAACGAAGTGACAGTTTATAGATTATATTAGTAGATAGTTTATTTCCAGGTTTATTTGCGTTTGCTCTTGAATTTAAAGTTTTTGTTTAGATCTAGGATAGATCTCGAGGTTGATGCAATAATGATTTATTGTGATAAAGTTCATTTGTAATGGAATTATAAAATTATTGGACCATGTAAGAGATTTCACAAGGTCATAAATATTTAAATTTAATTTCGTTACGTTGTTCATTTCGTAGAAAGGTTGCTAAGAAATAGCTCATTTGAATAATATTCATGAAATATTGAACTTAACAGTAGTTAGAGAATTTTCATCGTTTTCCCATGACGGGAATCGATAAATTTATTATTTATTATTTAAAGTATTTGGCTATATGCTGCGCTATGTTTGACGAACAGTACTATTTAATTAATAGAGTATTTCTATCAGAGTGAAGTTCGTTTCAATATTTGGATTGGGAAAATATGTAGAGTAATGGTATTTACAAAAGTATTTTGTTTTAAAAAGTGCATACAAAATGAGTTTCCTTATCGAAATGCAAAAGTTGAACTGAAATTTGTATAAGTTAGCACAAACGATTCATTTTACATGCACTTTTTAAAACAGTACTTTTAATAGTTATTAAGCTTGCTGGGGTTTTTTCCACCAAATTTAAAAGGCCTAGGCTTGGGGGGTACTCAGATATAATAGTGACAGGGAGGTGCGAACGAATAATGAGGCCAAAAAAAACCCCTCAGATGTCAAATTTCAAACCCTGTCACTTTTATACCTGAGTATCCCCCCAGGGTTAATAGCGTGAAGTGACACAAAAAGCACTTTCATAATTCAAGCGGATGCATTGCTTCCATAAATTTATTCATATATTTCAATGAACTTTGCCAAGTTCAAACTAATTAATTCAATGCAGTTATTATCTAATAATATGTAATTACTATTCTGTTTACACGCACGACAGGTATAAGAATTATCTTCGCTATGTATACAAACCCATGCAAGGTGACGACTACAAGGGTATCACGGCTATAATGTTACATTGCATTTATTAATTTTTGTCATTGTTCCAAGTGACATAATTTCTATTCTTGAAATGTTTTGTGGTTAAGGTGGGAGGAAGTATTTAATACTTGTGTGGGAAGGGAAGGGAGGGAAAGGATTTTGCTTGCTTAATAAGCAATGTACTAGGTTTTATTTATACTTTTTTTTATTAAACTGAATTCATATTTTGTTGTTTGTGACTTTTGCTTGTTTAATTAATTTACTCAGTTGGGGGAACGTAGCCTCCTCCTCCGCTGGCAACATTTGCACTTCCTGTGGTTAGGAGGAGAGACTGGGAAGGAGGCAAAAAAGATAAAGTGGGGAGGGGGAAAGAAAAAGTCCCACCTCCGAGACAGAACTGTGCCCACTATGTTCCTCCCCTATGTTGCTAAGCAACATGATGTATTTGCTGGCGTGATTGCTTTTGGAGTACACATAAGTGCTTGTGCTGGTTTCTGATTGGCTAAACTGGTATGATACTAAAACAGTTTTTTTTTAACTGCAGCTTGTGCCCAAAATTGCCTCACTTCTAAAAAAAAAGTGCCAGTAAAAGCTCTATTGAGAAACTCAAAGGATTTTAAGACCTGATGAGGGTGTAGAGTGGGAGAGCGTTTATCATAATCATAAATCCGCTAGCACACAAAAAAGGACTGTTATTTCTGTCATTAATTTCACCAGAACTGAACCACCGTTTAATACCTATACAATACAAATTTAGCATACAAATTTTACCACTTCCTGAGTGAAGTTACGGTTATTTTCTTTCCATTGTCAGTTAGTCTCCGTTTTCACAGTTCAGTATATGTACGCCATACACCCCCCCCCCCCCCCCCCCCACTCCGCTGCCAGAAAAAATGCACGTATTGCGTGCCTATGTTGTATACTCGCACTTCTCTAGCCGATAAAATTTGCGAGGGGTGGGGCCAGTCAAAAGGCCACCCCACCCCTCTCAAATTTGATCCGATAGAGAAGCGCGAGTACCGTAAAAGCTCTATTTAGCCCTCCCTCTCTATTAAGCCCCCCTATCTAATAAGCCCCCCCCCCCCTATCTAATAAGCCCCCCTTTGAAGTCAGATTTTGTAATAAGCCCCCCCTCCTTCCGTCAGGCTGATGTAAATGACTTTTCAGCAATATTTTTTGG